>JBBBDQ010000382.1:4557500-4752500 GCA_037127315.1 Ascarosepion bandense
TTGTTGTTAAAGCCTGTATCCCAGATTTTTTCAAAGAATGCGTTCATTTCGTTAAAATTATAGTTTTTGTTAGGGCAATATTTGGATTTATTTTTTACTATTGAGTTGTCGGTAGTGTTATTTTTGCTATGTAGTATTTCGAGAAGCCTAAATTTTCGTTCGAACTCTTTGAGATTTTTCTTTAGGTCTGTGATGTTCTTTTTGGGGGTGGGGCAGAATTTTAGAATGTTTATTTCTTCCTCTTTTAAAGAGTGCGAGGAAAGATTGATTAGAATGGGTTTTGTATTTTTTAGATTTTAAAATTTTTTAAAATTGGTCTGTTCCTTTTGACCCGATATTCTAAAGAACGTTTATTAACAGGTAGAGTATTTCTATTCATTTCACGTTGGAAGGTGCTTGGGTTGGAGAGTGTGATGTTTGTGTGACTAGGTGGTCTTTAGTGGGTGAATGTACTACCGTGACGGGGTTTATACACACACACACACATATATATATATACCTGTAAAATAGATGTTCATATTACATTGAGCACTGTTTTATTAACACCTGAATAATAATACTATACATGTGTGTACCCTCATCTGTTATTTATTCACATAGCTAATAACACACACACACAAAATAATAAATACACAATGGTCTTTATTATAGTAGAGGAGATTCTATAATGAAAAAAATTGGCAATATATTTGCTACAAGTAGTAATTATCTAGAGAACTTTTATCTTCTATATTTATTAATATTTTAAGCTACCAGATCATTGGGATATATAAAAGCTGATATTACAGTCGAGCAGAAAGTGAAGGACAGAAGAATCTATAGTGGAATGATAGAATTATATATAGTCAACTATTGCTTGGTGCTGACTTCAGTGTCTAAACCTATTTACAACTCCACTAGTCCTGATTTTGCCCATAAATATAGCATACCTTACAGCATGCGCATACACACTGTTGGAATTAATTTGGTATTTTCTTTCTAAATTTCAAAGATGTACTCTTGGAATCCCTAATAAAAAATTATTGTACTTAAGAGAGGTTAATGCATAAGATTGCATATTATGTAATTTAAAGTGATATTTTTCTGCATTAATTTTAGTAAACATTCTTTGATTTTCCTCAACATCATTTATTGACATAGGCTTTTAAGCTAACATTTCACCAATTCATTTAGCACATGTGTCTGACCTAAAAAATAGATTAACCAAAATAATTTCTTTATAATTAACTTACGGTAATGGAGCAACATTCCCATCCATACTGAAAACTCCATCAGTTGCTATTAGACGTTGACGATGTCCAGAAGTTTCCTTTAGCTGTTTCTCCAGATCTATCCAAATGAAAAATACAAAAAGTTTTAAAGTGTTTTTCTTCGTTTGTAAGCATTATTAAAATTGTTACCTAAATAACTAGAAAAGTTCAACAAGCAAATCCAATATAAACATGTAGCTATATTTATTGGTAATATAAATTGTTCTCACTACCAGGTAATAGGATAATCTTTCGGTGATATTAAAAAAAACAAAAAACGTTGAAAATGGTTTATTTTGAAAATATTTTCACCATTTGTTTAAAAATATCATCCAAAGTACAACAACATTCTGAAACTGGAAACTTTTTGTGTAGTGATTATAGGCACCTCCACTCATTTTCGATAACTTTTAAATTGAATTTTTAAAAAAATTTCCTCGAAACTCATTTTAGTTTGTAGCTAAATGATTAAATTTATCATTTCCGGTAAACAAAATACTCTGATGTATTTCAAACAGAAATTATATTGACTGGAATCTAAAATTTCAAGATGTTTTTTTTTCCAAATTTTTTGGACATTTTTGAGCAATTGACACATTTGTCAACGAAAGTTAATTCTCAGTTACCTGAATAACTATTGAACAATTTGTTACCTAAATAACTAGAAAAGTTCAATAAGCAAATCCAATATAAACATGTAGCTATATTTATTGGTAATATAAATTGGTCTCACTACCAGGTAATAGGATAATCAATTATGGCAATATTACTTGATACCATTCAATGGGATCATGCTTTATGTTACCATATCAATTTCATTATGAACAGTGAGACCAGATTACCAATACATTGCTTTTTAAATATTGTGTTAGCTTTAGTTATTTTTACTTTTAAATGGTACTAATAATGCATAACTATTTCCTTAGTTGTAAATGAGAATCAAATTTCAAATGACAAGTGAAATTTTAGGCATTAAATGGAAGTTTTGGACTACTGAACTTATTCTTGGTGATATTTTTGTTACAACATCTTAGTTAATCCATTCTGTGGCCTTCCTCAAAGGTCAGTCACTCAGTTATATGCCACAGATGATACACACTTGGGCAATCATGATTCTTTTGATCAATGACTGACTAGGCAAAAGATTATCCCACAGTAGCTTACCATTACTTACTGTGGTATACCGGTTGCCAACCAAGGCTATCAAATCTAATCTGTCCTGCTATTCAATCCATAGCTGGAGAGAGAAGAGACGGATTAATACCTTACCCAAGAGTATTTGCGCGCAAGTGAATGCAACAAATTCAACTGGAATTCAAACTTGGCTCTCTGATTTTTTTTTCCTGAGCTGATATCCATTGCACCACAACGCACACCCTCAAAAGATACCTTCTGTAATTCTGAAATGAGTCATCATTCCAACAGTCATTCTAACTATTGATTTCATTCTTTATGTTACATTTTAACCAATCCATCCTGCAGCATATATCTAGAGAGAGAAGAAATACAAGGTTGTTGCAGCATAAGATTGTCCTGCAGCCTTGGCCGAGATAGACGTCACTACACTCCTCCAGTATTCCCTGTGCATTTGGAACCCTGGTGCAGTTTTATAGCGAAATTCATAATCTCGTCAAATATCTGAATATTTGATGCTTTGCCAGGGCTACCAAGGGTGTTTTTATTATGATACCAACACTAGATGGGTTGCATCCAGGCCCCATCCTGTTATTTAACTCATAACTGGAGGGAAGTGACAGATTAATACCTTTCCCAAGGGTACTAGTGCTTCAGTGAATGCAGGGTACTCAACTGGAATTCGAACTCGGCTCACCGATTTCTCTTTCCAAGCTTACATCCACTGCACCACAACGAACATCCAGCACTGAATGCTTACAGCACCTGATATTCCCAAGTGGTCACCCATCTAGGTACTGACCAGGCTCACATCGCTTAACTTCGGTGATCGAACAAGAACCGGTGTATTCAACGTGATATGTCGTAAGCCAGTATAGTTTTTTGGTCAGCAGCAAGAGAATTAGTAGGCATCCCTGTGTATAAATATGCTACACCATGTTGCTGGGAATGAGCCAAGTCAGGCACTACATTAACCACCATCTTATAAGTGTTTGCAATCTATTTCTGTAGAAAAGAAACTCCTATTCCTATATTAGTTTACAGAATGTACCCTAGAATAAGGATGTTGGTTGGTTTGTTTTATGGCTTATCAACCATGGCGGGTCATTTATTGCCAACTAAATTTTATTTATTTATTGCTGGTAATACCCTTTTCTTTCAACAATTTATTGTTATTTTTACATAAGTTTTTGTGTTGAGTAATACTTTTTTCTTTTCGAGTATCAAGATACATTGGGATTTGATTTTTTTTAAGGGCAGGGTCCCCAAGTCCTACCCGGTTATTTAATCCATAACTGGAGGGAAAGGACGGATTAATACCTTTCCCAAGGGTACCACTGCTTAAGAGAATGCAGGGTACTCAACTGAAATTTGAACTCGGCTCACCGATTTCTCTTTCCAAGCCGATATCCATTGCACCACAACACACATCCGTCACTAAACGCTTACAGAACCTGGCATTCCCAAGCGGTCACCCATTTAAGTACTGACCAGGCTCAACGGTGCTTAACTTCAGTGATCGAGTGAGAACCGGTGTATTCAATGTGAATAAGGATGTAGAATAAATTGTCTGAAAAATTAACAACAACAGAAAAGACAAGGAGAAAAACACACAAAAAAGAAACAAAAAAAGCAGCTCTTGGAATGATAATGACTTTTCAAAGTTATATAATATATTTACAAATGCCAATTCAATGTACCTATTGAAAGATTGGTTGTCGTCATTTATTATAGGTAAATATTAAAGACTTTCTTTTAAATACACCAATACTAATTATAAAAACTATCCCAGAAAAATAATCAAAGTTCAAAATTAGTAATCCTTGCTCTCAGCTACCAAATGACACCGACAAAAGAAATATGCTGTTGCCTCTCAAAAAGCAAGAGTATGTATATAGATTAAAATTTCCCATTATTGGTCAAATGAAATTTGCTTTCTCTGAAAGAGATAGAAAGTTAAGGCTTGCTAGTCTTGGGCTTTATAAGATAAAATAACATGTGGGCATTTTGTTCAGCATGATAAACCACTCTTATTTTCTTGGATACAATTGAATTGGATGTAGAATAAATTGTAAAAAAGCCAACTGGATTTTGCCACCAGTTATGGTAATAACATCTGAAATTACAGAAAAATTTCTCAACAAAAATCATTTCTATCCTAGAGCTAAATCTGAATAAGTATTTTGTTAAAAATCAAAAACTACACATAAGAATGAAAACAAACTTTTTTCAAACTTAGTAACTTATAATCCTTTCTAACCTTTAAAGTAATATATTTTGCTGACTAAACATTAGTGAAGACCTCCTCTAAAAGGAGGCAAAAAGAGCTGTTTTTAATTCGGAATTTAAAACTCAATAGTGAGAAAATATTATTTAAGATGAATATTATCTAAACTTATTTATAAATGGAACTTTGTATGTGTGTGTGTCCGTTACTCCGAAACGGCTGAACTGATTTTCTTGAAAATTTACACAGTTGTATTACAAGCATCTGCGAGTGTTCTTAGCTAGGTTTTGTGTCAACGTATCCCCAATAAATATCGAAAATTGATAATTGAAAAAAATCGGGTTATAGAAGGAGTGGTCCAATTTTAACCAAATTTGATACACTCATAGACAAAGACATAAGAAACGATATTCAGAAGTTTCAAGGTTGCAGTTCTTACAATAGTGCAGAAAATCAATAACATATATATAAAAGCTTTCATTACACCTGAGCAATGCTGGGCTATACTGCTAGTAAGAGATTAAAAAAAAAAAAATTATATATATATATATATATATATATATTATAAATTATGTTTTAGAACATGTTTCCAATCTTTTTACTCTTACGTAGCCCCCTGCGCATCAGTGGCGTTATCGCCTTGCTTGGGGTGATATGATTAAAAAACAATTTCTTCTATATATGTCCTTAGAAGAAATTATGTACATGTTCTAAAACATAATTATTAATAATAAATATTCACAGCTCTATACATCATATATCGAGCACTGTTTTAAATTAATGTTTTGGACGGAAAAAAAATGTTTCTTTTTTCTTTCCTCATTCTATATTCACTTGGAGATATATATATATATATATAAGCTAATAGCAAATTAAATAAAATTACTTTTCATAAAAGATTCTGACCTGCCATGTTTTTATGTTGATACCGGTGCCTTTTGGCCTTGCAGAGTCGTACCCCATCAATGATAGAAGCATGGTTTAGTTCATCAGACAGCACAGCATCTTGATCAGAAAGAAGAACCTCAAAAATGCCAGCATTTGCATCAAAGCAGCTGGCATATAAGATGGTATCTTCTCGGCCATGAAACTTTGACAACTTCTCTTCAAGTTCCCGATGGATATCCTAAAGATTAAGAAAAAAAGAAACTTACATTCAAACTAAGTAGAAAATGCATTGATTCTTACAATTCATGAAAATACTTACATGGTGTAGAGGGGATTGAAGAGACTTCCCACCCAAGGAATTTTTATAATGCCTCTCTGGCTTATTAAAGCCACTCAGTTTATTTATTTTGTCCCTTTTGAGATGTTAATTGATTTTATGACACACATCCCGTTTATTGCAGATTGAGAAAAATTTCAACCTAATATTTCTATAAAAGATTATTTTATTTTTAGCCAACTTTATTAATAACAGAATTTAAATTCCTGTCAGTAGGTAAATTATAATAAAATATTATTATTATTATTATATTAAAATATAAAATTAATTTTGAATGACAAAAGTTCAATAAACAGTCTAGAAGATATTTCAAGTAATCAAAAGTGTGTGTGTGTTTTTTTTTTTAATCATTTCACCCTAAGCAAGGCATTCCATTACCACTATTGTGCAAGGGGTTACATGGGGGAAGGTAAAGAGAAAGAGTGGTTAGATATAGGAAATGGGTTAAAAGAAAGGTTCCTGATGATCTCAAAAATCAACTACTGTGTGTCCTGACTTGATACCATCTTCTCTCACAAAAAACAGCTAGTCAGTTACCAGCCATGTTGTTAATGGGTCAACAGCCAAGATTTATGCTTGACCTGGTGTATACAGATTTATCCAAAGTCACCAGTAAAATGGACAACACTAAAATGCTGATGAATAGAATGTGATAGGAAAGCACTTTCTATTTGGGAGATGCCGATAATGTTATGAACTTTCAAGGGAAACCAAAATGGGTTTCTGAGTTCTAGAAGAGCAACTTAACCCACTGACTTTTCTAGTACGAATGGAGGATGGATGTGTATGAAAAAAAAAAAAAAATGTGGATCATATTTGCATGAATATTCTAACAGAACTGGATACATTCCCCAAAGGAGCTAACTAACCAATGGCAACTCAGACACGTGTGTTGAAGAAACACTAAGCATAAACTATACAGCCTTGTGTACCTTACAGCGACAGACTGATGGAGAAAAATCAGAAATCCAGAACTCCTGTCTGAACACATTTCCAGAAACAAGTGAGCAGAGAGAAGTAAGGTTGAAAGTCAACTCAAGCAAATGCACACAGGCGTCTAGACACCACAGGAAAGTAATGCAGTGCCTGACTCTTGCAAATACGACTTCAAAAGATTTATGAATTGTTCTTATAATTTTCCAATTTTTATAACAAGTCAAAGATTGTTTCAATTTGCAATGATTTTCATATAAGGTATATACAAAGGAGCTAAGATATATCTTAGTGGAACAAAATAAAAAGATATTACCCATATATATAATTACATGGAAAAATGTGTGCATGAAAAGTAATATTCTTAAGATTATATTAAATCTGGAAAAGAACAGGACAAGTTGTTAAATCTGGAAAAATAAAAGACAAGTCATTCTTTTGAAGTAAAAAATCAGAAATTTTTTACTTAAAATATTGCATTCAAATTTTATTTTTAGCTGCAAGTAAGAATTTTTTTTTCTTTTTTTCTTTACTAGAATATCTTATCCTTTACTTTTCCAGGTTTAATATAATCTTAAGAATATTACTTTTCATCTGCACATTTTTCCAGGCATTTCTATTAATTTAATAGAAATTTAATGCTGAAAACTGCATTCAAAAATATTAAGAAAAAAATTTATATGTGATTAAAAAAAGGATTATTTACATAATCAAGTCTGGTAAAATAAGTGATAAGCAGTTTGATTGAAAAAAAAAAAAAAAAAAAAAAAAAAAAAAAAAAAAAAAAAAAAAAGATAAAAGATATCAGAATTTAAATGTTGAAAACTGCAAGCAAAAATATTAAACAAAAAAGTTATGAAGAAAAAAAAAAAAAGATTTATTATTAGAAGTGTTAGTCACTCACTCACTCACATATGTACTTAGTCTCCTTTTTCGGACTTCACATATTTTGATGTAATTTTTTTTTTTCCACTGAACCAAAATTGAATTTTTTTTTTTTCAAAATGTAGCTCAGGAGGTGTCCTATCTGTAAACTGTTTGAAATTTGGTTGAGAACTGAATTAGTGGTGAAATCTGAAAGCTGCCTAGATTCATTCAATGTTGGACTTTTAGAATATATTCAACCCCTGCTATGGCCGAATGATAAGTGTGTCCCAAATATTTTCAAATATCTCCTTTTCTGAACGAATTACTCCCAACACAAGCAAACATACATAAAAAAGAAAGAGACATAAACAAAGAAAAAAAAAAGAAAAAGAAAGAGACATAAACAAAGAAAAAAAAAGAAAGAGACATAAACAAAGAAAAAAAAAAGAGACATAAACAAAGAAAAAAAAAAAGAAAGACATAAACAAAGAAAAAAAAAGAAAGAGACATAAACAAAGAAAAAAAAAAGGAAAGAAACATAAACAAAGAAAAAAAAAAAGAAAGAGACATAAACAAAGAAAAAAAAGAAAAAAAAGAGACATAAACAAAGAAAAAAAAAGAAAGAGACAAACAAAGAAAAAAAAGAAAGAGACATAAACAAAGAAAAAAAAGAAAGAGACATAAACAAAAAAAAGAAAAAAAAAGAGACATAAACAAAGAAAAAAAAGAAAGAGACATAAACAAAGAAAAAAAAAGAAAGAGACATAAACAAAGAAAAAAAAGAAAGAGACATAAACAAAGAAAAAAAAAGAAAGAGACATAAACAAAGAAAAAAAAGAAAGAGACATAAACAAAGAAAAAAAAAGAAAGAGACATAAACAAAGAAAAAAAAAAGAAAGAGACATAAACAAAGAAAAAAAAAGAAAGAGACATAAAAAAGAGAAAGGAAAGAAAAAAAACAAAGAAAGGAAAAAAAGAAAGAAAAAAAGAAGTTAAATTCATAATTTTATGTTATATAAAATAAATAACAAAAATTAACCGTAGACTAAAATAAATATTAATTTTCATAAATAATTAAAAGAACATCTTTTACTCACTTGTGGTGATAAGACATTAGATTATGTCACTTAGTGTTCTCCATAGACTTTTCAGCTAAAGTTGAAGAATATTTGTGAGCATTGCTTAAATTTAAAAATCTTAAAAATTAATGTTTTTGCTTCTTTCTATGAATATTTATTACAAAATAAAATCCTTGCATTTGCCTTTATAAAGTCCTTCAGAGGATGAAATGCATCAGCTAAGTTTTCCTTTTGTCCTTGTATGTGCATGTGTAAATATATATTAACCACCAATGAAAAAAAAAACGTCTTTCCCAAAATTTTCTTCTTTCTAAATCAGTCAATTAAGTGCAATACGTGATACACACTTGGGCGATCATGTCTTGAAAGTAACATGATTGACTGGGCAGAAGATTATCCTGCAGTAGGTTGCCATTACTTTCTGCGGTAGACTGATTGCCAGCCAGGGCTATAGAACCCAATGTCCTGTTATTTAACCCATAACTGGAGGGAAGGGACAGATCAATACCTTTCCCAAGGGTATTTGTGCATAAGTGAATGCTAGGAATTCAACTGAAATTCAAACTCGGCACTCCGATCTCTCGTTCTGAGTTGATATCCACTGCACCACAACTCACATCCTAAATAAGCATATACATATAGTCATCTGAAGACAGATCTGTTTCGCTGCATCACAGCTCATCAGTACGGTTTAGACATCTGAATGCTTATAGCCAGGATTGAAACCCGACTGAATTGACATCAGTCGGTGATTCTACTGCTGAGCTATGGGCGCTTCTAAATACATGTTGAAATTTCAGCAAAGCAGCATGAAATGTCGGACTTCATGTTCAGTCCTATAATTCTGATATCCACGTCTATTGAACAGGTGAAGAGGCCCATCCATTGTCCCCTGTTTAGGATGTGGTTCCCGGCTTTCTCTTTTCCAATCTTTTCACTCCCTTTTCTTTTTTCTTTTTTTTCAATTGGAGTAGATACTAAACTATTGCCCGGTTCACACTCCACCCACATCAATTGAATAGGTGAAGAGGCTCATCTCTTGTTCCCTGTTTAGGATGTGGTTTCCGGCTTTCGCTTTTCCAATCTTTTCACTCTTACGTAGCCCCCTGCACATCAGTGGTGTTACTGTCTTGCTTGAGGTGATATGATTAAAAAAAACTTCTACATTACATATCACCAAAAATTCCACGAGGTAATAATATTAGAAATTTCCTTAAACAGAAAGGACCAACCATCCCATGCTGCTGCCAGCTGAAATTTTGAAAATCTTTCTCCTAAAACAGGAAAATAATTTTTTCAACTGTTATCGCTCTTTCCAGCATTGATGGGAGATTCCTTCCTAACATTTTGTTTGAAGTAGTGTGAAACATCAACATTTTGATAATATTGTTTTCTCTTAGAGTTACCTGTGCTATTCATTTTAGTTGTTACTGCTGTTGAAAGTCCTCAAGGGATGTGGTTATTTGATGCAGTTCTTTGTGATTCTGTAGCCCCAGTCTACAATGTTCGAAAGAAGGAGGGTTTTCACCAAGATCAACAGGGTTCCCCTCAAAGCCATTCTTAACTATTGATCTGAGAAAGCAGTTGTATACTGAGGGGGAGGATGTAGAATGGAATGCCTAAATTGTCAGTGCCTGGCTCTTCATGCTTGCAAATGTGTAGAGCTTAGGTCTAAGAAAAAATTAAAGACTGGAGGATAAAGTATTGTTATTTCTGAACGGGTTTGACACTGTATGAAATCCATGAAAATCTGACAAGGCCATTAAAAAAATGATTTGAGTTTTCAGGTCAATGTTGTTGTGTTGGGCAAAACTATCTCAATCACAGCCTATTATATGATAAATTGCTTTATCTCCTTTATGAATTTTTTTTATAACTGATCCAGACACCAAGGTGTTTGTTTGGTATTCCATATCTTAAATATTTATGATGGATTCAGGGTCAGTGATATCACTGCTTTCATTCCAATTCCAGATCAGGGTTTCTGTTTTGGAAAGCTTTATCATGAATCCAATTTCTTGGAATACTGACTTTCTTCTCTGGATCATTCTTATCCCAATTACGAATACCTATGCTGTTGACATAGACCTGCTCATCATGAGTACGTTGGCCTTGATGGGGAAAGGATGTGGTATGGGATGCTTAAATAGTGCCCAGCACTTCACGTTTACGCTTGTAAATATGCAGAGACTAATCTAGGAAAATAATAAAGACTGGAGCCTTTAATTTCTTCCTTGCTGTACTCCTGATGAGGTTTGAAATTTTTCCACCGTGAAGCCTCACCAGACATGTAAGATTTATGATAAAGTTTCTGTATTAGAATGAAATATTCAGTGATACTGGAACTTAGTTTCTAATGGATAAGAAGGGAAAATATATGCTGGTGTGAGGTCAGCATTGAAGATATATACTTTCCTCTTATCAAAACAGGAAAGAAATAAGAAAGAGCAAGAAAAAAAACAAAAAAAAAAAAAAAAACAGAAGAAAGAAAAGAAACAAGAAAAAAAAGAAAAGAAAAGAAAAAAGAAAATATATATTAATATATATATTTTTTAACTTACCTGTGTTCCACAGATAAACCTTACAGAACTGAGTCCCGCACCATGAGTGTCTAAGGCTTTTTTAGCTGCTTCTATGACAGCAGGGTGTCCCTGATTGAAAATTAAAAGATAACATATGTTAGAGGAGCATTTTTGCTAATAGTTCCTGATAAACTTTGACCTTATTAATTTTTTTTTTTTTAATTGAAATGTTTAGGATATTTTTTTCTCTTTCCATTTTACAACAATCAGGTAAATAGTGGCTTTATTGTACTTGATACACGTGGCTTGCTTAATGTTTGGAGTTTTAACTAAAAAAAGTCATCGAGCTTTAAGATTATTATGTTTAAAACAATTCTTGTTGGGTAGATAATTCTTACTATTATGGTGGTGACAATTCAGAAAGCAAACTTCATTTCTTTTGTCCCAGATTACACAAATGATTGTTGGTTGTTTTATGGCATATCAACCTTGGCGGGTCATTTATTACCAACTAAATTTTATTTATTGCTGGTAATACCTTTTTCTTTCAGCAATTTATTGTTGTTTTTATATAAGTTTTTTTTTTTGTGTCTAGTAATACTTTTTTCTTTTTGAGTATCAAGATTCATTGGGATTTGTTTTTAAGGGCAGGGTCCCCAAATCCTACCCTGCTATTTAACTAGAGGGAAGGGACAGATTAATACCTTTCCCAAGGGTACCAGTGCTTAAGTGAATGCAGGGTATTCAACTGGAATTCAAACTTGGCTCACAGATTTCTCTTTCCGAGCCGATTTCCACTGCACCACAACGCACATCCGTCACTAAACGCTTACAGCACCTGGTATTCCCAAGCGGTCACCCATCTAAGTACTGACCAGGATCAACATTGCTTAACTTTGGTTATCGAGCGAGAACCAGTGTATTCAACATGATATGACCGTAAGACTACACAAATGAAACTACACACAATTATTTGCTTTATTTACGAGGCCATTCTTTGAAAGCAATCAAAAATTTGATTATAGAATGAAAAACTAATATATTTATATTGAATGCTATTTACAATGTCAGTATTGAATTTTCATTACGTTTCTTTAACTTTCATCAAAATAAGGCTTAAGGTAGAGTGTTATTGAACAATGTGTGTATGTATTTGATGTGATAAAGACATGATTATAGGGATAGATTATAACTGAGCCCAGACTTGAAAAGTGTTTGAAGGAAAGTGTTCATGCAAGGGTGTTCAAAAACGTCGTAGTAGTTCTAGTGAAAAAACAGTCTAACTAGAAATTACTACTTACTAAAGGAATATAGGTTTTTATCAATTGACTTTTATGTACATATGACAGACTGAGAAAGCAACAATTAGGAAAACTTTCTTTTTAATATAAGTAAAAATAAAAAAGAATTGCACATTTTATGTTAAGAAAAAAGGTTATATAAAGACAGTTGGTCAAAGCAGTATCAAAGTCAAAGTGGCAAGTAATTTGCAAACATACCTTCATGACAATAGTTAAAGATATTTATAAATGGGCAATATATTCAAAAACTGAACTTTCTGGCATATAAATTTTTTGATTTTTCAATGGACCATGTTCCCACATGTATTAGCTCTTTAAAAGTCAAACAATTGACATTCATTTCCTAAAAAAAAAAAAATTCTTAATAGATAAGCATAGATTATATAGATTATAATAGATTATAAGCATAGATTATATAGATTATAATCAGCATAGATTATATGCCAACCTTTTTAATCTCCCCACCCCAATAGGTGAATAAATAACAAGACAGTATAACTGAATTTACTCAAAACAACATCCAGAGGTATGCTTTCTCTTTTGGCAATACAACCACACCCCTTCTTAATATAAACAATTTTGACTTTCAGGCCTTCATTTTCAGCTGCAAAGACTCACTATAAATTGCAATTATAATTCCAGAAGCTCCAAGACTGAATATGATCTTTTTAGAGAAATTCTAAAATTATTGTTTTATTTGATTGCCTTAATTGTTCCGATACTAAGTTATTTTTTTATGAAATGAGAAAAAATATTTTAAATAAAAATTCAGAAATGTATGACACACTATATTTTTTAAAGATAGGGGCTTAATTGCATAAAATAAGTTTTTGCATTAGAATATTATCCATGCCATGTTTTCTTTTTATTTAAAAAGCAGAAAAACATGCAAAAATGTGTATATCAATTTAGCCGTTCTGAAAAATCATACCAATGTAAGATATTACTTATATTATTTTCAAGTAATTTAAACAATTTTACTGCTTCCAATACTTTGTGATTTATAGTTCAAAAGCAATTTGCAATGACTGATAAAAATCAGAATTGGAAATTGAAGTATCATGTAGCTATTTAATTTTTAACTTTAACAGATCGCACAACAGGAAATAGATATAATCACAAGCAGAATGTCTACCATGAATACTGCTCTTCAAATGCAAGGGTCAAATGTTGGATTGCCGATTGTCAATGGGTAGATCTCTTTTAAGATGATCTATGATAAGGATTTTCTGTGGAAGAAAACTAACTGAAAACTATTGTGGGATTTTCATGCCCACAAAAAAAAAAAAAAAAAAAAAAAAAAAAAAAAAAAAAAAAAAAAAAAAAGAAAAAAAAAAAAAAGAAAAAAAGAGAGTATCGAAATGACACGACTATTATTTTAACTACCCTCACTACTCAGCAATGTTTGTTTTAAAAAAGCAATGATTAGAATTGTAAAAAAAAAAATAAAAATAAATATATGACAAAAGTGAATTTATATTTTTTTCTGCTTATGAGGATTTTAAACAAAAATATTAAACACTATTAGTTTGTTTATTTACAAGAATGTTATAGTTACAACTTTCTAAAAAAAACAAAAAAAACAATAGTATTAAGACTAATGCAATGCAATATTTACCAATTTATAAAAAAAAAAATATGAAAAATTTTTTTATTCATGAACTCAATCATTTACTAAATTATAAAAGCTATTTTCCCAATTATAGGGAAATCCATATTATTTCAAATCAACCGTCAGCTAGCCAATGTTTTGTCGACTATTTCAATAAAACAACGTAATCAGTCAGTTAAGTGTCATATGTGATACATGCTTGAACAATCAGATCTGAAAAGAGACATGACTGACTTTTTTTTTTTTTTTTTATAATCATATCACCCCAAGCAAGGTGGTGACGCCACTGATGCGCATGGGGCTACTTAAGAGTAGAATGATTGGAAAAGAGAAAGCTGGGAACCACATCCTAAACAGGAAACAAGGGATGAGCCTCTTCACCCGTTCAAAAGACGTGGGTGGAGTGTGAACCGGGCAGAAGACTTTCCCCACAGTAGGATGCCATTATTTTCTGCAGTAGACGGGTTGACAACCAAGACTATAGAACCCAATCTGTCATGTTATTTAACCCATAGCTGGAGGAAGAAGTGACAGAGTCATAGCTTTTCCAATGGTATTTGTGTGTATATAAATGTAACAAATTTAACTGAAACTTGAACACAGCTCTCTGATTTCTCGTTCTGAGCTGATATCCACTGCACCACCCACGCACATCCAGTAAACAATATAATAAATAGTGTAAATAAGCAATCTAATAAATAAATCTATATATTAATATCTTAGTACTTATGTGTGCCACGTTTTGCTAAATGTACACACAAATACAAAAGATTAAACAGAACAGCTGTTAACTCTAAAATGAGATATAAACACAGACAAGGCATAGAAATGCTGGGTGACGTACACAGACAGACATACATGATAAATGAAAGAAAACAAACAGGAAATATAAAATGAAAAGAGAATTACTGTAATATATATCATCTATTGAGAGAGAGAGAGAGAGAGAATTATTGTGTTTATAGCATTTTTGTGTTTCAATAATTTTAAGTCTTTCTTTGTGGTTTTTATCTTGATTACATTTCAACCAAGAAAAATACATTTCATTCGTTTATTTTATTTTATCCAATTGGTCCTTCAATTCTTGCTGTGAACAACATATCAAGTCATAGTCCTTTATTATAATACAGTAATACCTACCGAGGTAACTATGCATCACGCTTTTGCCGAAATGAACAAAATTAAACGTATTTTGTAAATGCATTATATTTCCGGAGAAAACCATTGTAATGAAAGAAAGAATAAGACAACAAAGAGAGGCAACAAGAGATCGGCAGAGAAGAAGACAAGAACGATTACGAGCGGAAGAGAGACAAGCAATCCATAAATATAATAGAGAATGAATGCAAGCAAGGAGGGATGATATGAACAAAGAAAAGAGAGAACTTTATATTTAGAACTAGCAGTATAGCCTGGCATTGCTTGGGTGTAATGAAAGATTTAAAACTAATCCGTAGTCCTGGAGCTCAAACTCTCTGGACATTGGCATGAAAAATGTAGGTTGTTGAAAGGTTGATCTCGAAATCGTAGAACTTACTAAAATGAATGGATATAAGTCAAATTTTGATTTCCGATATTGATGTCAAATAAGTTTTTCGTTACAAACTGAATTTTGAAGGCTAAATAAGTCCTCTGAGTAAATGGTAACATGGCTGAGACTAAGAACTACAATTATACCTACTTAGAGCAAAACCCAAAGCGAAAACCTAAACAAAAGGGCTGAAAACCTGATTCTGCTCAGACCCGATAGGATATTGGGGTATCGATTTCCAATATCGGAGTCAAATAAGTCATCCAAGGATAAACTAACCTAAGTCCATGAAAACTTATCGTACCCACCGAGAGTAAAATTGGAGAAAATGAGCCATATTATGGTCGAATATTGGTTTTTGATCAGATTCAATAGAATATTGGACGTATTGATTTCCGATATCGGGCAAAATGAGACATCTGAGAAGATGTCCTAATGTTTGATACTAAAAACTGTAATTTTATCAGATTAGAGCAAATTCTGCAGCAAGAACCACAATAAAAGGGCTGAAATCTTGATCAGACATGACCGGATATTGAGGTATCAATTTCTGATATTGGGGGGAAATCGGGGGAAAAAATAAGTAGCCCATGACTTGACCGGAAACCTAAAGAATATTTGTGTGAAGTTTGGTGAGAATCAGATAAAAATTGTGGATTTGTACAAAGGACATACAGAGACACACACAAACACAAACATCTTGCCTTTATATATATATATATATATATATATATATATATATAATTATTGCAATATTTTGTTAAGTTCAAATATTTAATGATGCAACTGGGGAATTTCTACGGATATTTTATTGTCATAGAATTTGCCATGTGATTTAAGTTAACTGAAGAATTAAGATTCATCAGAATATTAAAAAGAAAAAAAAAAAAAGTGAAATTATCACAGGTAAAAAATACTACTTTTATTACACTCCATTTTTTTTGTGGGCATAGAGGCTCAGGTTTGCCAAAACTTTGAGAATATATGTATATATATATATATATATATATATATATATATATATATAAAAAGCAGCATTTTTCCTTGTCATTTTTTAAAGAATGCTCAACTCATAACTTCTGGAGTAGCTCTTAAGTGTTACATGTGATACACACTTGAGTAATCATGTCTCTTCAAGACAAGACTGAATAGACAGAAGATTTTTCTGCTGCAGGCTGCCATTTCTTTCTGTGGTAGACTGGTTGCCAACCAAGGCCATAGAACCCAATCTGGCCTGCTATTCAAGACATAGTTGAAGGGAGAAGAGATAGAGTAATGTCTTTCTTCAAGGGTATTTATGTATAAGTGACAGCAATGAATTCAACTAGAATTCAGACTCTGCTCTTTCATTCTGAACTGATATCCACTGCACCACTATATATATATATATATATATATATATACACACACACACACACACAACCTTATAGAGGAAAAAATAAATAAAAGAAAATACTAAAACGCACACACACACACACCTGCCAAAAATAGTGCACACATGTAGAAAGAGCAAACTTGCAGAGATATTGTTTAATACTAAATTTATTCAGTTTGGTTGGTTGTTTTGTTTTATGGCATATCAACTTTGCAAACTAAATTTTATTTATTTATTGCTGGTAATATCATTTTCTTCCAACAATTTATTGTTGTTTTTATATAAGTTTTGTGTCTAATAATACTTTTTTCTTTTTGAGTATCAAGATTCATTGGGATTTGTTTTTAAGGGCAGGGCCCCCAAGTCCTACTCAGTTATTTAACCCATAACTGGAGGGAAGGGACGGGTTAATACCTTTCCCAAGGGTACCAGTGCTTAAGTGAATGCAGGGTATTCAACCGGAATTCAAACTCGGCTCACCAATTTCCACTGCACCACAATGCACATCCGTCACTATAATGCTTGCAGCACCTGGTATTCCCAAGTGGTCACCCATTTAAGTACTGACCAGGCTCAACGTTGCTTAACTTCAGTGATTGAGTGAGAACCGGTGTATTCAATCTGATATGGCCGTAAGCCAAATTTATTCAGACATCATGAGATTGTCAAAATTGGAGGTTGTGTTTCAAGGCCACAGCCCTATTGGACTTAGACTTTGACAGCATTCTCAAAATACCAATTTAAAATAATTTTACACTCCTCAAATGACAAATGTAGGTACATCCGCCATGTTGTAGATATTACTTGTTGATGATACAGCTATGAGAGTAATGCCAACTGCTGTGAAAATATTGTATTAATAAACAGTGTTATCACAATTTGATAAAACTATGAAAAACAATTTTTTTTCTTGAAGTGTGCATACATTTTTTGGCAGACTCTATACATCTTGTGTATTTCAGAATAATTGCTATAAATGAAAAAGAAAAATGCTTACTGATAAACCCAAATAATTGTTAGCACAAAAATTGAGCAGAGAATTACTTTGGCCTTGAACCAAGATAGCTGATCCTTGTTTGGACGTAATAACCCTTTCAGACTTCCATGTTCCAGCCTTTTTGATATCATCCAATCCAGAGTCTAGAATTTCTTTGGCAGCACTTAGAGTGGCTGTTCCTGCTTTTAGCTGGTGGCCATGAAGTGTGGTTGGAATTCCTGAAAAATAAAGTTTTGAGTTTGAGTTTTGTTTAACAGCATATTAACCTCTGTGGGTTATTTCATACCGAAAAAGTAGAGTTTAAAGATATTTTTTTTAATGTTCGGTTATAGCAAGAAGGTTGATTTAGTCAGATTTTGATGAAAAAATTTTTTATTTTCATTTTAAAAAACTGAAGATATCTTCTAGTTTTCCTTCAAAAATGTATGATGGCAATAATTTTTTTCTTCTTCAAAATGTATTGTCAGTAATATTTTTCATTCAAAAATGTATATTTTTCTATAAAAGTCTATTTTTAGACTTTCATAGTGTTTTGACCCCAGTTTGGGGGGGGGTAACTATTTACCCATAGCTGGGACCCAAACAGGTGCTACCATGTGGGGGTCAGGTGGACTTGAGTACAACAGCAATTAAGAGGTGGTTTCATGCTCCTTACAACCTCCAAATCGGAGGCCTTGCTGCTGGATGCATCATACCATGACCGAAAAATAAAGAAGACATTAAGAATTTTTTCTTGAGTAAATTATTAATCAATAAGATTGATCACTAAGTTGAACACTTGATAATTTGTATCTCTACAATTAGAGAATCTATTTTTCACTGGTAGCAAGAACTAATAGTTAAACTTTCCATCTGATTGTATAGGGCCTACTGGGGTAAAATGAGGAAAAATAATGCCCATTTTGAAACTCAAATCCTCATATTATTTTCTTTAGAAAACTTAACGAAAAGAAAAAAAAAAAAAAAAGCCACTATGTTTGCACAATAAATTTCCTTTTTTTGCATACTTATTTTAGCTCAGTAAATCCTGATTAAAAAAAAAATTTTAAAAGATGTAGTGTTGCAGATGTTTCTAGGTGATACATGTAATATAAAGCCATAAATTACCCTCAAAAAATTGCATAGTAAGTTTGGAAAAAAAAAAAAAAAAAAAAAAAAAAAAAAAGGAACAACCGAGTTCGAATTTCAGTTGAATTCATTGCATTCAGTTACGTGCAAGTACTCTTGGGAAAGATATTAATCTGTCACTTCTCTCCTAGTTATGGGTTAAATAATAGGACAGATTGGGTTCTATAGCCTTGGCTGGCAACCAGTCTACCGCAGAAAGTAATGGCAACCTACTGCAGGATAATCTTCTGCTCAGTCAGTCATGTCGCTTTCGAGACATGATCGCCCAAAGTGTGTATCACGTATGGCACTTAACTGGCTGACTATTATAATAGTATTGTATTAATTTGCTTTTTTTCCCCCCAACCAATTTTGAAGTTCTAATTGTAAATATAGAGATATAGCCGAGTGAATAGAATCCACTTATGCAAATGTCTTGAGTAGGTCCATTATAGTAAAGTGGACTAACCCACCTGCTGCATTAAGTACTTGCCTATAAATGAGATAGACAAAAAGAAGGCAGCCATGTTAGAAGATAACTTATTTTATTTCCACATTAAAGACGGAATTTGCCTGAAAAGAAAATCAACATTGACTCTAACAATGGCTTCCAGACAACTTCAGGATGGTTCTCTGTAACTATTGGACTTATAGGAACATATTCTATTCTGGAATGTCTCCTTGTTCATGTTAATGAATGCTGCCATAATCCTTGCTTTCAGTTCATCTTTGGTGTGACAAAGTTTTATTGGTTTCTTGCTCAACTGCACCCCACATATAAGAGTTAGCAGTCGGGGGGGGGGGGGGGGGTAGATGTAAGCAAAAATTGGGGGGGGGGGTTAGATGTAAGCAAAAATTGTTCGGTTATAGCAAGAAGGTTGATTTAGTCAGATTTTGATGAAAAAAATTTTTATTTTCATTTTAAAAAACTGAAGATATCTTCTAGTTTAGTATTAAAAAATGTTTGAATACTAAAATACTGGCAGCCATGACTAGGTTCTACTGCTTGTTTAGCAAGGTGCAAAGTCCTGTTGGCAAACATAGGTTCTTCCAGTAACTACCTTCTCGACTCAGGACAGCACTGTCTTCTCAAGGCACTTGATGTAAGTCTCCATGTGGAGTTTGAGGATCTCGCCAACAAATTTGGAAGTTCTTTTTTTTTTTTGGTCAGAATGATCAAAGTGGGTACTCATGAATGCCAAGCAGTACAGCATGCTGTTTCCAAATTTTTGGCTAAGTGAATTGCATCATGGTGAACTTTTTCTCACACAACTGACCCCACTATACTATGCAGTTGACAAAATCAAAAACAAATAACATGCATGCATGAAATTAAAAAGATAAAAATAGCATCAATTTACCCATCACATTCTTTGTGCGTGTATATATATATATATAAAATTTAAAATAACCACATCACTTGACAAGACACAATCTATGCTAACAGTTTCTTTTCTTGCACTTCTCACTTGTGGAACTCCCTTCATGCTCGATGCTATCTACTGTCCTCTTGACCACTTTTTTTGGTCTTTATTAATGTTACTATTCTTAATTCTTCCTGTAACCCATTGTGTTTTATTGACTTTACGACCTTGCTTGGGGTGATAACAAAAAGTAAATAATTTATAGACACTGTGATTGTGTGATGTAAAAATAATTTACATTTTGGTAGTACCTAAAACTGGCTTCAGCCTGGGTTTCATGCACATAAATGCAATCTTCAGGCTGCTGGAATACAAGGCTTAATTACATTGGAGCATTTATACCCCCCAGATGAGAGCAAGTTGTACACGCCCCCACACAAAAAAAAAAAAACAGTGCTTTTCACATCAGAATTTAATTTTCTTTCCTGTTGAAGGGTTAGGCATGAACTAATAGAAGAATGCAGACGAGGCAATTGATTGGTTCACAAAAATAAAAGTCATTACTTTCATTCAGTTTGATATTTGTGATCTCTACATGTTGATACCTAAAAAAAAATGTTTAACAGCAGCCTTAAATTTGGCTAAAAATTACTGCCCCCATCAACATCCCACAACAGGCCACAAAATCTATTTTACAATAAATACCTTAAAAAAAAAAACAACAACAACAACTGCATCTCTTTGTGGGGGGGGGGATGATTCTGCAGAGGCCTGCAATTTAGCAGGACTCTTTTTGCTCTGGAATCTTAGCCACGTCTTCGATTTATGTAACACTGGGCTTTACCAAGACAAAGAACTGATTATCCTCTGCAAAAGTAATTAAAAAGGATAAACTCAGAAAGGATCTAATAAAATTTCCCAAAGACCACGATCTTAATATTACCACCATAACTAATGCTAAAATCGTAAATTTCTTAGACGTTACTTTCAACCTAAGCAAGGGTTTGTACAAATTGTACACTAAGGGTTCACATAACTATACATACATCAACAGGGAATCAAATCAGCCCCAGAGAATCACCAACAACCTACACAAATCCATCCAATTTCGTTTAAGTACCAACTCTAGTAATAAGGAAATTTTTGGCAACTCTAGAATACATTAATGCTTTAGAAAGCACGTAAGCATAACACTATTTGGTTTAACATACCTTTTAATCATAACGTTCAGACTAACAATGGTAAACTCTTCCTAAACTTAATTCAAACATTTCTACCATTCACACACACTAAAAAAAAAACACAAACTCCAACGAAAGTAATGTTAAGTCAGATATATTTGTGTTAAAAACATAGATAAATATATTTCACAACATAATACAATGCTATCAAATAAATACTTGGCTCACATAAACAGCATCCATCACCCAACTAATAGGAAAAATAACCGTTCTAAAAATAATTGCAAATGCTGAAAAAATAAAACCTGCTCATTGAATGGCCAATGTAAATCCAAAATTATTAGTTATAGAGCTTGAATTAATTCGGATGATAATAATGTTAAATTTTACTTTGAAAGCACTTCTAACAGGTGGAAGATAAGATTTAACTACTCAGTCAGTCAGTTAAGTGCCATACGTGATACACGCTTGGGCGATCATGTCTCGAAAGAGACATGACTGACTGGTCAGAAGATTATCCCGCAGTAGGTTGCCATTGCTTTCTGTGGTAGAGTGGTTGCCAGCCAAGGCTATAGAACCCAATCTGTCTTGTCATTTAACCAATAACTGGAAGGAAGAAACGGATTAATACCTTTCCCAAGGGTATTTGTGCGTAAGCAAATACAATGGATTCAACAGGAATTCGAACTCGGCTCCCCAGTTTCTCGTTCCGAGCCGATATCCACTGTACCACAACGCACATACATGTCTTTAAACAGTAAATACAGCAAAAGTACTGCTTTATCCATACATTATCTAAATTAAAAAAACAATAACAACAGCCCAATTATTACCTAGAATATTGTAGCTAAATCTAAACTTTACAATGGAAAAGGAAATAAATGTAAACTATGCCCTTTAGAAAAAATTATCTTAAACCATATCAATAATCTTAATTTCCTTGACAAAATGTAATTTAATGACCATATGCTGTCATAGAAAGAAAAAAAAAAACACTTAAATTCTTAGACCCAGATTGATATAGATTCCTCTATATGTTTACCCCCCTTTCTTTCCCCCTGCAATATTACTTTTAATAATTATTAATTAAATCCCTTTAATTTTTACTCCCTGCATTGTTCAATTTTTAATTTTATTTCATTTTTATTTAAAACGTTAATTTTTTATCTACATGTAATATTAGATTTAAATTTTTATGTTTCATGATTTATGCACTCTTTGATTTATTTTCCCTGCATTTTAGTATTTTGAATTTCATATTTTAATTCTATATTACCTACATGTAATCTTAGAATATTCAAATTTTTAATCTTGTTACTAAAAAAGCATTCCCATGAACATCGAGTGAACTTAAATTCAAATCTATTAAACCGTAAGTTTGAAATATACACCTGATGATTGCTTTAATGCATGACATTTAGAGTTGTGCTAGAGACATAAGACAATATATAAAGATACAGCTTTGTTCATATACTGAGCACTCTTTTATCAACACCTGATTAATAATACTATTTATTTACCTCTACTCATTTTTCTATACCTAAATTTAAATTTAAATTTTAATAATAAATAAGTTATCTTCAAGCTTTAATTGAAAGCCAAGGAATTAAATTTACTAATTCCAGTAAGCAAAATACCCAGGTGTATTTTATCGGCCGGTTTACACTCCACCCACGTCTATTGGACGTCTTGTTTCCTGTTTAGGATGTGGTTTCCGGTTTTCTCCTTTCCAATCTTTTACTCTTACGTAGCCCCCTGCACATCAGTGGCATTACCGCCTTGCTTGGAGTGATATGATAAAAAAAAACAAAAAAAACAAAAAAAAAAAAAGAAGAAAAAAACAAAACTATATTGATCAGAATCAAAAATTTCTAAATTTAAAATTTTTTAAAAAAAAGTTCAAATTTTTCGCCATTTTTCATCGATTGTAAACAGAAGCCAATTTCTGGTTTAAAAAAAAAAATCTTACAAAAATAAAATACACCTTGCTGACACATTATTTTACCAAATTTAAACTTACTTTAGGTTGACTTGAAACAAGAATTACTTGCTTACTGCTTGAAAAACGTTTCAAAAAGCATTCCTCAATTACGGTAGCCTTGTCATCACAGCTGTCAACAACACCTTAGGAGCAGTCGACAACTGATGATTTAGTATCTGGCCAAAAGTATGGAAGACGAATTTGGTATAAATCTTATTCATAGAAATCATTTATTTTATTTTTTATTTTTAACTATGTTAAAATTAAAAATTTAACAGTTTTCAGCAATTATCCAATATTTGATGAAATTTTAGTTAGTTTAGCTTTGTAGGCTTATGTTTAAAAATGTTTATGAAAAATAAAAATTACAATAATATAAAACTGTCTTTTAATAAAATGAAAATAGCAGCAGAGGTAACTCAATAATGTATGAAATGTTATGGTATTTATTAATTTTTATTTTTAATATCTATTTTTCATATTTTTAGGTACCTCTACAAACTGAATTTCACAAACATTTTTTTTTAAACAAAATTAGAAAATTAGGAATCAAAATGTAAAATTTGCTTTAAATGTTTAAGGAATGACTTGCAAAACAGGCTGTTGAATTTTATAAACGACTTGAAGAGACTTGAATCAGAATCAAAGTGCAGTTTCTGGCGTTTTCCAAAACACTTGTAAACTTCAAAAATAAATATCACTCCTATGGAAACTTGTTATAACCCCTATGGAACATCGTACTTAAATGAACATATTTATTTACACACAAAACATTTTTTTTTATTATTTAAAAAATATACGGGTGAAAGTCTTTATTAATTTTTTTTATTTTTTGATAGGCAATGTCTTAAAAAAAAAAAAAAAAAAGACAACAGTTCTTTAAAAGATTTTTAAAATTTTAAAACTTTATGAATTATTATTATAATAATAATAAAATGAAAACAATTCTTTTAAAATTTTATTAGTAATCGAAAAAATTTTTTTCTTCAGACTATAATGTCCTTAATTTTTATTATTTATTTCAGCAATTAAAAGCTTAGCAAATTAAATTATATCAGAGTTTTATTGCATTTTTTATTTTACTCTTTGGAGCAGACTTTTGGATAGTGCCGAATAATTTTAAATAAAAAAAAAAAAAAAAAAATAGATGATTTATATTCCCCAATGAGTTCTGCGTTTAACTAATAAGAAAACAATTTACAGAAATTAAAATTTCATGAATTTACATTGAGGGGGGGGGGGGGGGACAGTTAAATTTTTTCCATCAATATTTTAAAAAATAATAATTTTAAAAATAATTTTATTCATTTGTGAATGATCACTGAAAGTTTCATTAAAATCCGACAATTATTTGATTTTTGTGAGAATTTCCAAATTAATGTGTTTGTTACCGAAAAAAGCGAGTTACGCAAAAAGTCGTAAGATTTTTTGCAACGCTAACTCAAAACAAAATTTTCTGCCAAAATTTCAAACATGTTAAAAGGGATTAAAAAATTTTATCAAATAAATAAAAATTACTTTGATCTTCCCTCTTAATAATATAAACATTTTGATAGAAAAAGTTTGTTTTAAGTTTTGAACCTTTTTAAAATCATACTATGCTGAATTTTTTGTGATGTAATGGAGGTACCTACTATACATATGTTCACTACCATATGTATATTCATTAATTCACGTTTTTATATATATATATATATATATATATATATATATATATATATAAACTTATATTATAAGTTATAATTTTGCTTTGATTTTATTTTGTTTTTTTTTGTGGCTAATTTAAAAAAAAATTTCATGGTTATTTGAATTTGAACTCTTGTCTTAACTATATATATATATATATATATAAATATAAAAAAAGAAAGTGAAAGAACAAATATATGGTAAAAAAAAAAAAAAAAAAAAAAAAAAAAACACTGTTGCATTTACTTTCATAAAAAAGTGCTCAATACCGAGTAAAGATTAATATTGTAAAAAAAATTTCATGTTTCAGAACTTTGTTCTTCCTCTTTGGGTGATATTAAAAAAAAAAAAACAAACGAAGAAGTGGTGAAAATTATTTTTACCATTTGTTTTAACATCACCATTTGTTTTAACATCACCTGAAACATTAAATTTTTTGTGTAGTGATTATAGGCATCGCCACTCATTTTTGATAACTATCTTTCAAAAAAATTTCCTTGAAACTTATTTTAGTTTGATGCTAAATGATTAAATTTACTATTTCCAGTAAACAAAATATTTTGGTGTATTTCAAACAGAAATTATATTGATTGGAATCTAAAATTTTAAGATTTTTTTTTTCAATTTTTTGGCCATTTCTGAGCAATTGACACAAAAGTTAATTCTTGGTTTTAAAACTTGCACAAAGAATAAAATATACATTTGTGACACTATTTTTAGAAAATTAACTAATTTAAAGTTAAATTAATCTGATTTACTCAAGTATTACTTATTTACAGCATTAAATTTAGAATAAACTATTTCTTAAAACACAGTGTGTTGATCTTTTTGACCTTTTCTCCACTGTATTTGAGATGTGATGACAGCCAAACAGATGCAAGATGAGTGTATGGCAATCGGAATTGACAAAACTATCCAATTTTCTTCCTGTTAAGAAACCATAAAACACATGACCTTTTAATGTAAACATAAAAATTGGCATAAAAAAAATTTTTTAATATGAAAGCATGATGATTTGTATTAAACTTTTCATTTTTTGATTAGTAAATATAGTCATTGCTTACTAACCTAATGCCAACAAATCTTTGAATAATTTTAAAAATATTTTTGAAATTTTATAAATTATAATAATAAAAAATAAAAACAATTCTTTTAAAATTTCATTAATTGAAAATTTTTCTTTCTTCAGACTGTAATGTCCTTAATATATATTATTTATTGAAGCAATCAATTAGGATTATCAAATTAAATAGATTTATAGCATTTTTTTAATTTTACTATTGGGAACAAATTTTCAGAAATTTTGATAAAAAAATTACATTCCCCAAAGTCATGCATTTAACTTTTAAAACCAATTTTTCCAACAAAATATAATTTCTTAAAATTCCATGGGTTAACATGTAAAAACAACTTTAACCCAGACTTTTTAAAAATAAAAATTTCAAAATAATTTTATTCATTTGTTAATAAGTCCTGAAAGTTTCATTAAAATCTGACAATTATTTGATTTTTGCAAGAATTTCCAAATTAATGTGTTTGTCACAGGAAAAATCCTGAGTTACACAATATCATGTTATCCACTGTAAACTCTCATAATGACTTGATTACTCGCTAACTAAAATCAAAACAAAATTCTTTATCAATATTTCTGTGTTAGAAAGGATAAAATTTAAAAAAAGAAATACTTTGATCTTCCCTCTTAATAATAAACATTTCGATTTTATTAAGTATGGGGCCTTTTTCCTTCATACTCTATGCTGTGGTTTTAGTGAAGGTACTTAGATACTAGGATGTGCGTTTTGGTGCAGTGGGTATTGACTTGGAATGAGAGATCGGCATACTGAGTTCGAATTCCAGTTGAATTCCTTGCAATCACTTACACACAAATAGCCCCGGGAAAGATATTAATCCATCTCTTTACTCCAGTTATGGGTTAAATAATAGGACAGATTGGGTTCTATAGCCTTGGTCGGCAACCAGTCTACCGCAGAAAGCAATGGCAACCTACTGTGGGATAATCTTCTGCCCAGTCAGTCATGTTTCTTTCAAGACATGATCGCCCAAAGTGTGTATCACGTATAGCACTTAACTGACTGACTTAGATACTAGAATAGGTACTGCCACTCATTTTTGATAATTAACTTTTAAAAATAAAGTTTCTTGAAATTTTTATTTTAAAACTTTTGAGTGATTGACAGATTTGTAAACAGAAGCTAAATTTTGGTTTTAAAAATAAAATGTACATTTGTGATCTGGTTTACACAAGTATTACTTATTTATAGCATGAAATTTAGAATAAAACTATTTTTAAACACAGAGTTGACCTTTCTAACCTTTTTACCATAATTGGAATGTGTTGACAGATATGAGACAAGTTTTATTTATTTATTTTTTTAATCATTTCAACCCAAGCAAGGTGGCACTGCCACTGATGTGCAGGGGACTACATAAGAGAGTTAAAGTTTTATGCAGGAGGAGAGTGAAGACAAAGAGGAACCAGCTACAGAGGGTGAAAGAGAAGGATGTGATCACAGGAGTAAAGATAGTTGCAAAGGTAGGAAAAGAACAAGATACGCTGGGTGATGTAGAAAGGGCTAGAGTTAAGTGGATAAGAGATGGGAATTGATTGACTTTGCATATGGTGATCACAAGTGACATAATTGTACGAATTTATTTTCTGGTAAGGGGAAGAATCCCTGAAACAAATGACCTTTTAATGTACACATAGTAATTACTATAAAGAAAAAAAAATTTTAAAAATAAGAAGGTATGACAATTCGTATTAAACGTTTTAATTTTTGATTAGTAAATATAACCATTGGTAAAGTTTTAAATTTTAAAATTTCATTATTAACCCGAAATTTTTTCCCCGATTATATTGTCCCTGAGTTCAAGAAATTAAAAGCTTATAAAATTAAAAATGTCATACATTTTATTTTATTATGGAGCAGATTTTCGAAATCAAAGGCAAAATTTAAGAAAAAAAATGATTTACATCCCCGAATGAATCCTGCGTTTAACTAAAACCAACTATTGCATCAAAATTTAATTTAAAATTTCATGGTGGTAAAAAAAAAAAAAAAAAAAAAAAAAAGAATCAAGATAAAATAAAAATAATTTCAAATTTAGTTTCATTCATTTGTGAATAAGTTCTGAAAGTTTCATTAAAATCTGACAATTATTTGATTTTTGCAAGAATTTCCAAATCAATGTGTTTGCCATCAGAAAAAAATATTTATTACCTTTCTCGTAACGATTTGGTTATCCGGGAACTAAAATCAAAAGATTTTTTTATCAAAATTTTTAACGTGTTCTTAAAAGGGATTATAAATTTTAAAATAATTAAAAAATACTTTGATCTTTCCTCTTAATAGTAATTAAAGATTTTGATAGGAAAAGTAAAAGTTCGTTTTTTTTTTGGGGGGGGGGGGCTTTTTTCATACTATGCTGTTTTTTTTTTTTTTTAGCGATTTAGTGGAAATACCTAGAAAAATTACATACACAAGAAGAACTATTCTTGAAGAGTAAGATTTTCTTAGATTTAAAAAAAAATGTAAAAAATAATTTAATTCATTTGATTTGAAAGTTACATAAAAAATCTGACAATTATTTAATTTTTGCTAGAATTTACAAACCAATGTTTTTCACATCCCCCCTCGCAAAAAAAAAAAAAAAAAAAAAAAAAAAAGACATATATAGTCGACTGTAAGAGATTTTTAACCGAAATTTCCAAAGTGCTAGAAAGGATTAAATTCAACAAGATGAAATTCTGTCCTCTTTCTAAACATTTTTTGTTTGAAAAATGTTTGAGGTCAGACCAAATTTCATAAAACGAAAACTTAGTTTTTGGTACCTGTTTTTTTTTTTCCGTAGAGAAGTGTAGGTATCTGCTAAAATTTTAGCCTTTAGGGACTATGAATAGCTGATTTTCTTAAGTGGCGCACAAGGCTAACGTGTATAAACTCTAAAAATGAACTATGAACTTTCCACCACTCTTTTTGTGGATAGTGTATTGATTGTAAAAGTAGGTTAGGTCAAATCATTTCTATATTTGTTAATTTGGTGGTGGTGGTAGCGGCGTAGGGTCATGTACTCTCGTAAACTATCGTTTGTTAACCAAAAAACTTGTATTTTTGTTGGTCAAATTTGAAGTCGTGAAAATAAAATTTAAACTTAAAAAAAAAAATGCTCAAAGTTGAAAACGAAAAAAAAAATTAAAAAAATATTGATAAGAATTTTAAAATAAAAATTTAACCACAAAGTTATCAGAATCAAGCATTTTTATTTGTCATCAGAAAGAATAAAGACACTGTTTAACAGGCTATTTTTACTTTATTACAATACAAAAAAAAGAGAAAAGTAACTTAATATCAGAATTTAAAAAAATTAATGACAGGACGTTGTAATAGGAGTCTGCAATTATCGTTTTTGGTGTTTTCAGTCCAGTTTTTCACAAAAACAACGCCAAGATAGACTGACCGTAACAAAAGGCACTCGCCAGGTTATTTTTAAAAAGAATTCAGTTTCTGTAACAAAGAAACTTGCAAGATTTGGTGCAGCAATAAAAAATTCAGACACACACACACAGAAAAAATGTTCCAGTGTTCATTAACAAGTCAAAGCATCGAAGTAAAATCAATGTTCTTACGAATTTCATGTTATTTAATTTAGTAGTTAAAAAAAATTCTGCACGCTATTCGAGAAGTAGAAAATAAATCGGTTGCCAAATATTGCCACCATAGCAAAAAATCTTGTTTTAATAAAAACAGGAACTATACATGTTTACCGCCTTTCAAATAGGATAAAAAACAAAAGAAAAAAAAATTCATAAACTCATACGTTATTTTCAGAAGCGTAAAGAAATTTATATACCATAAATGAATATTTCGAAGATTAAAATTAGGCGTAATTTTTCCCTATTTTGCGTAGGTCAGCAGATTTAGTCCCACAACACAGGCAACTACTAAGTTCGACTGATTCTAACATGGACTGGTGGGCATGTTTTGTGGAAATGAGATTTATTTATTTAATCAACCCGTTGTAAAGGTTGGCAGAAACATATTCATTAATTATATTTTTGTTGTATACTCCATCCCAATTATCATTTAAAGGACTCCCCCCCCCCACTTTTAACAATTTATGACAGTAGGTAAGAAGAAATCTTGATAACATTTGAAAAATCACAACTTTTTAGTTTTCTCTGCAATTTTTAAAAATAGCATTTTTGAGCCTAGAAACCACTTTTCTGATACAAGGGAAAGTACATAGATTTTTTTTTTTAGTTAATTGGAAAATATTGTAATAATTTCCATTGAGAGGAAAAAACAAAAAACAAAAAAAAACTAGCAAGTAAATTAACGATATAACAAAAATGGCAAATTAAACACTTAAAGCTAACACGAACACCTGTTATTTTCCCCTGTCTGTCCCGATTTAAGCTCGATATAACAAAAATACAAAATTTTCACAATATCAAATACATTCTCGAACGTTTAAAAATAAAGTGTTTGGTATAAATATTTCCTGAATATTTTTCAATAAACAACAGTGTGAACTGTTGTAAACATTTCCATTTTTTGTGAGAGGGGGGAATAAAATATGTCTCTTACACTGTCTCTACTTCTACTCACGTGTGCAAACATCTGGACATAAGTAAGTCAATCATAGACCATTATTAAGATATTTTTACCAGAAAAAAAAATACCTTGCTAAGTTTACAAATTGAAAAAGAAAACAAGTTTTTCATTCAACGCAAACATTAAACGAAAAAACAATAACAATCGTTAACCATATATGAAAAAAAAAAAGTCATAAAAGCACCGGTTTACGATAGGTGATTTTATAAGCGCAGCTTAGATGAGTTGCAATGCTATATATGGAAATGAAATTTATAAATTAATATTTTGACTTAAGAAAAAAATAAGCCATACCTAAACCTTTGCATGCAAAAGGAATACGCGTTAATAAATGCTTTCGACCAGACATCAAATAATGGATCTTTCCAGTTAAAGCCATGTTGTTTTTGACCGGAAGTAAATCTGTCAACCAATCAGAAGTCACGCAGTCGAATATGGAATTTCGTTTTCATTTCAGATTCTTTTCTTTTTAATTAAAAAAAATAAATCTAAAGCTTTCTAATCCAGCAATTTTTCGAGTATTAGCATAATTTTTTAAAATTAAAAGACGACATATAGTGTTATGCAAAAAACCTGTATCAATAACAATTTTTAACGTAACACACGTCAGAAACTTGAAAAAAAGAGTAGCCAATGATGATCGAACTAGCTATGGTAAAAATTGATTGCGGCATATAAGAGTTTGTTAACTCTTTACACGATGTCGAAGTGCTCAAGTCTTATAAGAATAATTACATTTTTTGTTACATTATTTGTTGCATTTTTTCTTGTTTATTTACTTTCAGTCAACAAGTAAGATAAGATCGCATCCATAATCCACGTTCCACAATCCACATTATTCGGAAATGTTCTGATCAAAGTATTTTTTGATACAATCAAGTTGAGCCTTTGAAACGTTTTATAAAAAAATATTTTATGATATAAAAATGTTAGCTTCGCTTAAATGTATAATTGTCAAAATTGTTTGTTTTTTCTATTTTTTTTTTTTTTTAATGTACATTCTTTTGAGAGAAGTGTATTTTTATGTAGGCGAGACAGTTTGGGTAAAATTTGTTGTAAATGTATATCTCTTTCGGTTAAAACTCGCCCAAATTTGTGAAGGATCCATTTCTAGTTGATGGACAATGATTTTTTTTCGTTTATATTGACCAATGAGAGACGTTGTCTCAAACTCTAATAACATCCCGAATAGAAGGACTGAGAATGGCCTTAATGTTTTAATAAATGAAGCACAGATCAGTAGATACAACAATACCTTTTGACAGCAAAAATGAAAACCTTTTGATAGCAAGGGAAGAAGATAGGTCAACTTCAAAGAAGGCGTTGACATCAAAAGAACACAAAGAAGGCTCTTGCTATCAGCCTATGCCACAGAGAGACGAGAAAAAAATTTAAGTTCCAGTGAAAATTCTCCTTATTTGAGACAGCCTAAAACGAAAGGATTTCTGATAAATAATCTCAGGAACGAAAAGGTGGCTCCAAGTAGCTTCCTATATTTTTCTTAAAACTTGCAATTTGATTGGTTAATTCTCCCCACAAAAATATTACTGCATGTGACATTTCATCCATTTTCCGAAAGAAACGCACTGGGTCAAAGGGATGAGATGGCCAACGTGGACATGGATTAGAAAATTCATCCATTTGTTGGAGAAAACACACTGGTTCAAGGGATTAGATGGCAACATGGACATGACTCAGAAAGTAGATCCAATATTCTAAGGAAACACTGGATCACTGGGATGAGATGGCCACATGGACATGACACAGAAAGTTCATCCAGTTTTCTAAGGAAACACTGGGATGAGATGGCAACGTGGACATGGATTAGAAAATTCATCCATTTGTTGGAGAAAACACACTGGTTCAAGGGATTAGATGGCAACATGGACATGACTCAGAAAGTAGATCCAATATTCTAAGGAAACACTGGATCACTGGGATGAGATGGCCACATGGACATGACACAGAAAGTTCATCTAGTTTTCTAAGGAAACACTGGGATGAGATGGCAACGTGGACATGGATTAGAAAATTCATCCATTTGTTGGAGAAAACACACTGGTTCAAGGGATTAGATGGCAACATGGACATGACTCAGAAAGTAGATCCAATATTCTAAGGAAACACTGGATCACTGGGATGAGATGGCCACATGGACATGACACAGAAAGTTCATCCAGTTTTCTAAGGAAACACTGGGATGAGATGGCAACGTGGACATGGATTAGAAATTTCATCCATTTGTTGGAGAAAACACACTGGTTCAAAGGGATTAGATGGCAACATGGACATGACTCAGAAAGTTCATCCAGTTTTCTAAGGAAACACTGGATCACTGGGATGAGATGGCAACATGGACAGTGATTAGAAAGTTCATCCATTTTCTGAAAGAAACGCACTGGATCAAAGGGATGAGACGGCAACGTGGACATGGATCAGAAAGTTCAACCATTTTCCGAAATAAACGCACTGGATCAAAGGGATGAGACGGCAACGTGGACATGGATCAGAAAGTTCAACCATTTTCCGAAAGAAACGCACTGGACCAAAGGGATGAGACGGCAACGTGGACATGGATCAGAAAGTTCAACCATTTTCCGAAAGAAACGCACTGGACCAAAGGGATGAGACGGCAACGTGGACATGGATTAGAAAGTTCATCCATTTTCCGAAGAAACGCATTGGATCAAAGGGATGAGATGGTAACGTGAACATGGATTAGAAAGTTCATCCATGTTTTGGAGAAAACACACTGGTTGAAAGGGATGAGATGGCAACATCGACATGACTCAGAAAGTAGATCCAATATTCTAAGGAAACACTGGATCACTGGGATGAGATGGCCACATGGACATGACACAGAAAGTTCATCCAGTTTTCTAAGGAAACACTGGGATGAGATGGCAACGTGGACATGGATTAGAAATTTCATCCATTTGTTGGAGAAAACACACTGGTTCAAAGGGATTAGATGGCAACATGGACATGACTCAGAAAGTTCATCCAGTTTTCTAAGGAAACACTGGATCACTGGGATGAGATGGCAACATGGACAGTGATTAGAAAGTTCATCCATTTTCTGAAAGAAACGCACTGGATCAAAGGGATGAGACGGCAACTTGGACATGGATCAGAAAGTTCAACCATTTTCCGAAAGAAACGCACTGGATCAAAGGGATGAGACGGCAACGTGGACATGGATTAGAAAGTTCATCCATTTTCCGAAAAAAACGCACTGGATCAAAGTGATGAGATGGCAACGTGGACATGGATTAGAAAGTTCATCCATTTTCCGAAGAAACGCATTGGATCAAAGGGATGAGATGGTAACGTGAACATGGATTATAAAGTTCATCCATGTTTTGGAGAAAACACACTGGTTGAAAGGGATGAGATGGCAACATCGACATGACTCAGAAAGTAGATCCAATATTCTAAGGAAACACTAGATCACTGGGATGAGATGGCCACATGGACATGACACAGAAAGTTCATCCAGTTTTCTAAGGAAACACTGGGATGAGATGGCAACGTGGACATGGATTAGAAATTTCATCCATTTGTTGGAGAAAACACACTGGTTCAAAGGGATTAGATGGCAACATGGACATGACTCAGAAAGTTCATCCAGTTTTGTAAGGAAACACTGGATCACTGGAGTGAGATGGCAACATGGACAGTGATTAGAAAGTTTCATCCATTTTCCGAAAAAAAACGCACTGGATCAAAGGGATGAGATGGCAACGTGGATAAGGATCAGAAAGTTCATTCATTTTCCGGAAGAAACACATTGGATCAAAAAGATGAGATGTCATCGTGGATATGGATCAAAAAGTTCATCCATTTTTCGAAAGAAACATTCTTGATCAAATTGATGATATGACAACGTGGTCATGGATCAGAAAGTTCATCGATTTATCGTAAGGAAAGCACTGGATCAAAGGGATAAGATGGCAACGTGGACAGGGATAAAGATTTCATCCTTTTTTTTCGAAACACACTGGATCAAACGAATGAGATGGCAACGTGGACATGGATCAGAAAGTTCATCTAGCTTTCGAAAAAAAAGCAGATTGTGAGAATCAATAATGAATCCTGATAGTACATCTAAACTCTCAGAATCGACCCACTGTACATATTGAATTTGTGAGTAATTTCAAACCAATATATTTCAAACAAATTCCAATGAATAATACAAGCAATTTAAACGAACCTCTATTTCTTATACGTATTCTAAGCCATACATAATTTGCTTTCTGATATATAACTGACAGTCTCACCAATCTCCCGACACATTCTTCATAACGACGATGTGCTGACCTTATAAAGAAATTCTTTACCCAATTCTTCCGCAAAACCTGGTGTTGACCTGCCATTAATACACATTTAGTTTACTTCTTCAGATAACTTTATGATTCATGTCTACGTTGTCATCTCATCCCTTTGATTCACTGTGTTTCTTTCGTAAACTGAACGAACTTTCTGATCGATGTCTACGTTGCCATTTCATACCTTTGATATTCACAGGACATAAAAAAAAGGCAAGAGGGGTAGAGAGAGAGGAAAACAATGCATAGCTTACCTAGCGAGCTTGAGTAAATAGATAACGAAACAAGGTTTAATTAATAATAATAATAATAATAATAATAATAATAATAATAATAATAATAATAATAATCTATGGAAAATATGTAAACAAACCCTGGTATGAACATCACCTAGCACCGGTTACAGAAATAGAAGATGTCACCATTCTATGGGATTACACCGTCTACACAAACAGAAAAATTGAAGCAAATAGGCCGGACATTGTTGTTAAAAATCAGAAATATAAAACTTGCCTATTAATTGATATGGCTTGTAACATAGCAACCAAGGAATTCGAAAAACTGTCAAAATATAAAGACCTGGAAATTGAAATAAAAAAATGTGGAAATTGAAAACAAGAATCGTGCCAGTGATAGTGGGTGTACTTGGAATGATAAAAAATGGAACAAAACAACACATTGAAAGAATCCTTGGAAACCCCAGCTTAAGAGATATACAAACAAATTGTCTTGTTAAGTACAGCCCACACCCTAAGGAGAATTTTGTCTATGTAACGTTAGGGATCGCAGAACGAAACATCAATATCTTCTGCCTAGTCAGTCATAAATCAAAAGAGACATGATCAGGTATAGCACTTGACTGACATAAATATTATACATGAGACCATAAACTTTGGTATTTTATAAAAACCTTTCAATTCTTTGTAAGGAGAGTTTTAATTCTGACAAAATATGAGACCAAGAATTAAAATTTACTTGTGTACATATAATTTCAAAAAATGTGACAAAATCGGAGTAGATAGACTAAACTATTGCCCGGTTCACACTCCACCCACGTCTATGGAACAGGTGAAGAGGCTCATCCCTTGTTTCCTGTTTAGGATGTGGTTTCCGGTTTTTCTCCTTTTCCAGTCTTTTCACTCTCTTTTTTTTTTTCAATTGGAGTAGATAGACTAAACTATCGCCCGGTTCACACTCCACCCACGTCTATCGAACAGGTGAAGAGGCTCATCCCTTGTTTCCTGTTTCGGATGTGGTTTCATGTTTTTCTCTTTTCCAATCTTCTCACTTAGTTTTTTTTTTTTTTCAATTGGAGTAGATAGTTCAGTCTATCGCCCGGTTCACACTCCACCCACGTCTATGGAACAGGTGAAGCGGCTCATCCCTTGTTTCCTGTTTAGGATGTGGTTTCCGGCTTTCTTTCTCTCTTCCAATCTTTTCACTGTTACGTAGCCCACTGCGCATCAGTGGCGTTTTCGCCTTGCTTGGGGTGATATGCTTAAAAAAAAAAAAGAAAAAAAAAAAAGAAAAAAAAATAGGGGAGATATAAAAAACATGAAATGGAGCCATAACAACACACCACGACCAGCCTTAGGTTTTCCCGCAGACTTTGTTGGTAGTGCGACCATAACAGAAATCGAAATATGATGAAAAATGACAACAACAACAACAAAATAATAATAATAATAATAATAATAATAATAATACACCCACCGCCACCACCACCACAGAGGAAAAGATTGAAAAGAAAGTTCTGGAGAATAGCAATAAGGATATCCTGTGATAGGAAGTGACAACTTTTATTTTAAAATAGAACTAAGCCCCCCACCATTTTTTTTTTTTTATTAGAAAAGCTTTCAACTGTTTTATGATTAAAATATATTATAGACACTATTGTCTTAAGAAAAAACAAGAAAGATATTTCGGTGAATAATTAATTTTTATAAGATTTAGCTTAATCTTTTTAAAATTTTAATTAGAATAATTTATAAACTTTTATATCTTTTAAAATTCTGTATTAATTCGTATCGGTTAAGTAATATTGTTATAAATAAAATGTTTATTAATCATACGTCGAAAAGCTTGCTACAATTCAGCAATCCCCAGTATTTTCAAAATAATTTTAAATTTAATTTATGTGTGTATAAACGTATAGATTTTTGTAGATACGGACGCCCATACACGACACTATTATAAAATAAGAGTGGTAACCATATTAAATTTAAAAGTTATTTGTATTTTTCTAACATTTCCTCAACAGGAATATTTGTAAAACTTTAAAGTCAAAGTTCAATAAAATAGAATGCTAAAACATTTAAAATTACCGGGTAGCTAAAAATTGAATAAAAATGGCCGTGTACATTGTATTCGCCATATTATTTTGTTAACATTATCTCCTCCTTACTTAAATTTTCTAAACTTGAAGGTAGCCAATACATTTTTCAAAACGTAAAAAAAAAAAAACACCTCTGTGTTAAGAAAATGTTTTTCTGCGATATTCTAAACTAAAAGTAAGTAATATTTGTTTCAATTCATATCATCTAAACTTTAAAGAAGCTAATATTTCTCAAATAATGTTTCAGAAAGGTATATTTTATTTTTGAAAGAATTTTTAATAAAAAGAATTGTGTTTACAGATCTGTCAACATGGACTAAACCTTAGATTTTTTGATATATCGCAGCCTACAGCCCTCGTCGGGCAGGATCAAAGTGTAGTAGCTGTTCTCAGATACTTCCTTCCTGCTTGCTGGCCTGCAAGCAACGAGCAGCTTTTGACCAGCTTTGATTAGCTATGACCAGCTAAGACTAGCTTTGTACCCATTTACCGCCTAGGTGGGAGCTGGGTAATCTTTGACTAGTAACACGAGCGTTCGCCCCCGGCGTCCCCATTTTAAAAAATCTGACCTTGCGTCACATCTCGCCTCAGTGGGGGAGGATAGGTAAATAATGCTTCCGCGACCCGTCGGGCAGGATCAAAGTGTGGTATCTGTTCTCAGATACTCAATTTCTGCTCGCCGGCCGCCTGGAAGCAATGACCAGCTTTGACAAGGAATGATTAACTAAGTCTAGCTTTGTACCCAGATACCGCCTTGGGGATGGGGACTGGATAATCTTTGACCAGTAGCCCGAGCGCGAACGCTCGGGATCCCCACTTTTTAAAACTATGACCTTGTGTCACATCTCACCTCAGTGGGGGAGGATGGATAAATAACGCTTCCTTAACCCGGAGAATAGGATAATAGTACAGTATCTGTTCCACACGGACCAATCAGAAACAACACGACATGGACAACCCAAGAGAAGGAATCATGAAAAAGACGGACCCACCTAGACAATGACTACCCTTAATTCCAGCAGACCAAACAAACAACCCATCAAAGGACTCAGATTCCAGGACAAGCAGGCTCCATCCCAGGAATCTAGCAGCCACGACGACATGCCTCTCCAGGAAGCCAACAGCCAGGACGATCGACCTCCCTAGGAAGCAAGCAGCCATGGCGACCAACCTTCACAGAATGCAAGCAGCTAGAATGAACAGCGTCTCTAGGAAGCCAGCAGCTATGACAACCAGCCTGCCAACCGAGAAGCAGCACCGACGACCGAGGAAGCCAGAAGAACCGAGAAGCAGCACTGACGACCGAGGGAGCCAACAGAACTGAGAAGCAGCACCGACGACCGAGGAATCCAACAGAATCGAGAAGCTACACCGACGTCCGAATAAACCGGCAGAACCGAGAAGCAGCACCGACGACCGAGGAAGCCAACAGAACCGAGAAGCAGCACCGACGACTGAGGAAGCCAGCAGAACCGAGAAGCAGCACCGACGACCGAGGAAGCCAGCAGAACCGAGGAGTAGCACCGACGACCGAAGAAGCCAGCAGAACCGAGAGGCAGCACCGACGACCGAGGGAGCCAGCAGAACCGAGAAGCAGCACCGACGACCGAGGAAGCCAACAGAACCGAGCAGCAGCACCGATGACCGAGGAAGCCAGCAGAACCGAGAAGCAGCACCGACATCCGAAGAAGCCAGCAGAACCGAGAAGCAGCGCCGACGACCGAGGAAGCCAACAGAACCGAGCAGCAGCACCGACATCCGAAGAAGCCAGCAGAACCGAGAAGCAGCACCGACGACCGAGGAAGCCAGCGGCACCGAAGAGTAAGAACTAACGGCTGAGGAAGCCAACAGCACTGAGGAGAAGCAGCTGATGACTGAGAAAGCCAGTAGCTCCGAGGAACAACAGCCGACAATCGTGGAAACCCTCAGCCGACGATCGTGGAAACCAGCAGCCGACGATCGTGGAAACCAGCAGCCGACGATCAGCCGCCGACGACGAAGGAAGTCAACAGCATTGAGGAGCAACAGCCAACGATCAAGGAAGACAGCAATCCGCAAGAACAGCAGCCTCTTACGATGACAGCAACAAAGAGTCCAGTAGAGGTGACAAGAGGCAAGAGAAGGAAAGAAACACTTCCCTACAACACGGGTAAAGACACCTGCACATTGACTAGCATAGCTGAAGGGACAACCAAGGTTTATGACAAGAGAGTAAACAAAATGAGAGTTTTCTTTGCATGAAGAAATGCAGAGATAACAACATCGAAGACCCCATTCAATTTCCGCTCGCCAGAAACTCATCACGGTGGTCTGCGTCGGAACAGGATCTCGTCAAGTATGGCAGATGATCCAAGAAACCGAGAGGAGTTCCCTAGTATCAAAATCTCTTGTATTCACATACTGTTATGAACTCTATGCACTGAAACATTTTTGTGTTGGAAGGATCCCTATTTTTTTCACATTTTATAGGGCTCTGAAACTAACATTTTTGTCCTTGATCTCATTCTAGACCGTAGTGGGGCTACATGAGTAATTATAACCCTGACGTAAAATTTTTTTAGCTACTTTATCGACAGATCCGATCTAGTTGATAAGTTTAGAAATGAACACCCAGGACCGACAGCATGGACTTGGACAAATAGGGGTGGCCTGGATGCGGTAGTTTGTACGAGCTACATCGACGTAGGACTCTTAGGGTGTTCAAGTTTCCATTCGATAGTTGATACGGACCATAGGCTCGTCCGGGTACGGGTATTGGAAATTCAACACATCTCTTCTTTGAAGGATTTCCGTGACCAGTTGTTACTAACCATACCCAGGGAACTGACGGAGGCTGTGGTGGAGAACAAGTGGTAGAGCTACCTTAAGGCAGTCATCAAATCGTTTGCAGCGGATTTTAGTCGACGGCTCAACCGAGATAGATTAACAGCGCGAATGGCAGCCGAATCTAGTTTAGAGGGGGTTATCCAATCAGGAGATAGTGGGGCTGTATTTGTAGCTAGGGCCTGACTGGCCTCCTCGCTTATCAAGAAGGACTAAGCTCTGGTAGTTAGGGCTAGGTTAAAGAGAACATCTTACCGTGCAAGCGGGGGCTGGGTAATCTTTGACCAGTGGCCTGAGCGTACGCGTTCAGGTTCCTCGCATTAAAAACCGACCTTGTGTTACAACTTGCTTCAGTAGAGGAGTAGGGTAAATTCCGACTAGCCTTGTACCCATTTACTGCATAGGAGGGTCTGCGTAATCTTTGACCGGTTACTTGAGTTTTCGCGCTCGAGGTCTCCAAAGTCTTTTTGTCACATCTCGTCTCAGTAGGGGAGGATGGCTAAATAACGCTTCCGCAGCCCGGAGGGTTGGATCAAAGTGCAGTATCTGTTACACACGGACCAACTAGAAAACTTATTTTTGGAAGCAACTTGAGATGGACGACCTAAAAGGCATGAAGAAGACGAGCCCTAAAACAAAGACCCACGGCGGACACATTCAACCTGAATTCCAGCCGACCAAATGAACAGCACCCGCAACTCAGATACCATGACGACCAGCCTCTTCTGGACAAGCGAACATTAAAAAATTACCATTCATCTATAGACAACGTTTACAAGACCCTCACATCCCTTGGGTTCATGCCTCAACAGATCATCCGTGGTGTTGGGCCCTACATGCGGGTTGTGCTAATACCCAGAGCTGATGATTGTATGGCTATTGTCAACAGAGAGTTGATTACCAAATATACCATATAGGGGCATGAGAAAGACAACAATGGTAGCCTATGAAATTCCTGCCCTTGTAAAAAGCAAAGAGCTGGCTGTTTATTTTAAATAATTTGGCGAGATTCTCAGTGTATCTTCAGATCGAAAGCTTAGGGCATGGAGCTTCAACATCATGTTATCCAGACAAGCCTTCATCTCCATCCCCAGCCTTTTAGAAATCGGCGGTCGATCAGTGTCAGTCATTGTGGTTGGTAGAAAGTCCTTATGCTGGAACTGACTACCTGGCTCCTTCGTGCCCCGACAAAAGACCTCTGGCTCACAACATGCCCCCGACCAAGCATTCGCTTCGACCGCTACGAAGACCGGCAATAAATGTCCATGAAGCCCCGGTTTCAAAGAAAGAGGAGTATGAATGGCAAGTTGTGGGCAAGAGTGAAAAGAAGAACTGGGAGCCGGTTCTTGTTTTCGACAAGCCATGTGTACTCCCGGAAGCCGTCAACCTCACACCATGCAGCAGCAAGGTCGACCCGAACACAGGACCCTGGATCAAAAACGACCCATCTTTCAACAAGATTTAAAAGATTAGAGAACTGAAAATGGTACCGGATAGGTGGGCGTTACCACCACGCTCTGCTTTATCCGTTTCATCGACCCCATCAAAAAGGGCAAATCCTCGCCCATGCATAGAAGAACCCGCTCGTCTTCTCTGCAAAAGAAACCAGCTTCTGCTCCCGAAAAGAAAACTCTTGGCCCTTTTCCAAACATGAAAGAGAGCGACACAACAGAAAACGGACCAAGAAGTCCAGTGGAGGTGACCGGAGGCAAGAGAAGGAAGGCAAAACTTCCCTACAACACTGGTAAGGATATCTGCACATTGACCAGCATAGCCGAAGAGACAGCCAAGGGCTATGGCAAGAGAGTAAACAGTCACTTAACCCCCAGCAAGGTAGGACTGCCACTGGTGCGCAGTGGGTTACAGTGAGATAAAAACAAGGTACAGGGGAGGTTAAAGAAAGGATAACAGATGGATGGGAATTAAAGAGATAGAAAATGGCAACTGATGTTGAATTTAAACTTTTAGAGAATGTATCTATTAGAAAAGCAAGTAAACGAAAGGGAGTTCAAAAAAGTGTTTGAAAATAAACTGTTAGAGTAGAAAATGCGGTTACATTTAACAATTTTGACGGCAAAAGGGTGGGACCTTAATGTCAATCTAGTAGCACGCGTAAATACTTGTGGTCGAGAAACATGGAAAAAAAGTTCATCCGAAAAGTTTCCATGATAATACTTGTAGAAAAGACAGAGGGAAGCCACGTCACGTTGGTGAGAAAGTGACTGAAGGCGAGATGTCAAGTCAGGATTGATTATATTGCAGATCTTTCTTTTGATTTTGTCAAGAACAGCTGAAGCACCCAACCAGATATGGGAACAATATTCAATGCACGGACGAATGTTAGATTTACAAATTTACTAAATGGATTCTGACGAATCCTGGCTCGACACAGTGACCCAACCATCCTAGCAGTAGATGCAGCTATAGGTTCGATGTAGTCGTTCCATTTAAGGTCGGTTGGGAGAATAAGGCCAAGGAAGCGCAGTGTCTCTCTCTCTCTCATATATATATACAGTGTCTCTCTCTCTCTCATATATATATATATATATATATATATATATATATATATATATATATTCGTCATCCACATACAAGCCTGTATCACAGCTCATGTGTGGCTAGACATCTACTTGCTTCTGGTCGGGATCGAAACTCGACCGATTTGGTGTCAGTCGGAGTCGCTAACCCCTAAGCCTTAGAAGCGTGTTATATATAAGCAGTGTATATACACGCCAGTCACCGAAAGAACTCAATTGATTGCTGAAGAGTTATGCATAAATCGCATAAGTTTTTAACCCAGGATTGAAACCCGACCGAATTGGCGTCAGTCGGCGATTCTACCTCTGAGCTATGAGGAGGCAGACTTTTAGCGTGTATATTATCCTTAATAGCTGGCTCAGAGTGTTCTAATTCATTGCTGAATGAACGATGCGTATATGCTAAAGTGGCTACTGTTTTTCAAAGTCAACCATTCTTCCAGGGTGTGAGAGCGTAAATAGTCATCCACAGACAGATCTGTTTCGCTGTATCACAGCTCATATATATATATATATATATATATGTTTTATTTAGTAACATATTTTTTATATTTAAAAAATACATATTATGTGATATGCATTTATACCGTTAGCCAAAAACCTAAGACTAATGTAACCAAAGAAAGTATGCGGCGTTTGAGTTCTTAGATTCAACTAATTATTTGTGTAGAACTTGGAAAATATAAATAAGAACAGGAGAAATAAAAATACAATTTTTAGTCATTTGTGTTCAAGGATGTGCGTTGTGGCGCAGTGGATATCGGCTCGGAACGAGAAATCGGGGAACCGAGTTCGAATTCCAGTCGAATTCCTTGCATTCACTTACGCGCAAATACCCTTGGGAAAGGTATTAATCCGTCAATTCCAGTCGAATTCCTTGCATTCACTTACGCGCAAATACCCTTGGGAAAGGTATTAATCCGTCTCTTCCCTCCAGTTATGGGTTAAATAATAGAACAGATTGGGTTCTATAGCCTTGGTCGGCAACCAGTCTACCGCAGAAAGCAATGGCAACCTACTGCGGGATAATCTTCTGCCTAGTCAGTTATGTCTCTTTCGAGACATGATCGCCCAAGCGTGTTTCGCGTATGGCACTTGACTGACTGACTGACTGACTGACTGAATGATGTTGCAGAAGAAGAAGAAGCTTTAAGAGAAGCAGGAAGGAACTGAATGAAATCGGTTAGCTTATTTGAAATCCCGGCCCTTTTAGGTGGGATTTCTCGTATACTTCGAACATTAAGCCGAAGCAGCAGAGGTCTTCCTCACCAAGCATTAGCTCACTTTCAGGAGTGGGCTGGGGTTATTGCCCGACGCCTGAGTCATCCCCCAAATGGGAAGTGCCAAGGAGGCTTGGGAATTATTGCGCGGTATGACCGTTAAACTCACTTTGAACTGCGTACTTTTGTAACATCCGGTCGTATTGAGGGCGCCTATCAGATGACATAAATTTCAGAATTTAAATATAAAATTAAGTGTCCCCTCATTTTCAGCTCTTCTCTCCAGTGGCGGACTAAGTCTAAAAATACTGAGGCAAAGTCGGCTCACCCACAACGACAATGCTGTCATTTCATTTTCAGAAAATACCACGAAGATTCCGGAATATTAACAGGGCAAGGAAAAGCAAGACATTGTATTGTATAATCAGACAATAAACGGCTTTTAGCTTAAAAATGTGAAGTGAAGATATGTTCTCTGGTATCTTGGATAAAGCTCACTTAAAGAGAGAGAGAGAGAGAGAGAGAGAGAGAGAGAGAGAGAGAGAGATCGTCTTTTGGCGCAAATCCGATAGAGGCCCTTGATTGATCTACCAAATGAAAAAGCATTCTTGAAGCAGTTTTTGGGGGGTTTTAAATGAAAGCGAAATGATTAAATTTAAATTTTAGTTTTTCCAGTCAGCGAAATACTCTGGTGCATTTAAAATATTTTGTTGCTTTCAGTAACATCATTAAGGTTCGCTATTTTGAGACATTTGTAAACAAAAGTTAATTTTCGGTTTTAAAAATCGGGCCAAAATAAAATACATATTTGAGACACGTTATTTGAGGAAAATTAACAAATTTAAAGTTAAATTAATCTGATTTGAAACAAATATTTACTTATAATATAAAACGTAGTATACAAACATTTCTTCACCCCAGGGCGGTCTTGTTTTTCTGACGTTATGATTGATTTATTGACAGCCTAAGGTGCTGACAGGTTAAGTATGATGGAGCAGAATTGACATAAATTTATTAATTCTAAGTGAAAGCTTTGTTTTATTGGTTTTAAGGGGAGGACTAACCTTAAAACGTGATCTGTCATATCTAAAGTAAAATACTTAAAAATTCGGAATGTTTATACACTAAAAAAAAAAAGAAAATAAATATATATATATTTAAAAAATCTTGATGCAAAATTACTTTAATTTTTGTTAGTAAATACAATTATCACATAACCGGATGAAAGTAATGCAGAATTTTAAGATATTTATATACTAGAAGTATAGCCCGGTGTTGCTCGAGTGTAATGAAAGCTTTAAAACTAATTCATGGTCCTGGAGCTCAGACTCTTTGGGCGTTGGCACGAAAGACTAAAAAGTAATAGTTGTTTCCAGTTAAAGCGAAACCGTAGATTGAAAGAAAAAGGAATGGAAGTAAGTAAAATTTTGATTTCCAGTATCGATGTCAAATCAGTTTTTTCGTTGTAAACTGAATTTTGAAGGCTAAATAAGTCCTCTGAGTAAATGGTATCATGGCTGAGACTAAGGATTACAATTATACCTATTTAGAGCCAAACCCGAAGCAAAAACTAAAATAAAAGGGCTGAAAAAAAAAAAAAAATACGGACATACAAGCAGATAAATAGACACACACACACACACAAACATCTTGCCTTTATATATATATATATATATATATATATATATATTATCGATTTTCTACACTATTGTAAGAACTGCAACCTTGAAACTTCTGAATATCGTTTCTTATGTCTTTGTCTATGAGTATACCAAATTTGATTAAAATCGGACCACTTTTTCTATAACCCGATTTTTTTATTATCGATTTTCGATATTTATCGGGGGTACCGCGACACAAAACCGAGCTAAGAACACTCGCAGACGCTTATATAGTACAACTGTGTAAATTTTCAAGAAAATCGGTCCAGCCGTTTCGGAGTCTATAGGTAAAGGACACACACACATACACACACAGAGACAAAGTTCCATTTACAAATAAGTTTAGATTATAAATAATTATCATAATAATAAAAAAAATGAAAATAATTATTGTAAAAATTCATTATTCATCGAATTTTTTTTTCTCAAGACAATATAGTGTCCTTAATAAATCTTATTTATAAAAGCGATGAAAAGCTTTTCAATTGAAATCATATCATACTTTTATTGCATTTTTTATTTTATGATTCAGAGCAGATTTTCGGGAAATGACTAGTTGTTTAAAAAAAAAAAAGATTTACATTTTTCAAGGAGTCCTGCTTTTCACTAAGAAAAACAATTTTCGGATGAAAATTTAATTGCTCGAAACTTTATGAAATTTTGTAATTGGATGCAAGTGGGACGTTAACAAGTAGAAAAATAAATATTTTTACTAAGATTTTCTAAAAAACTAAATTTAAAAAATAAATTTAATTAATTAGTGAATAAGTTCTGAAAGTTTCATTAAAATGCGACGATTATTTGATTTTTGCAAGAATTTCAAAATCTCTTTGTTTTTCACCCCGCCAAAAAAAAAAAAACAAGATTTTTAACCAAAATTTCGAACGTGCAGAAAGGATTAAAAAATGGATAAATATAATACTTTGTTGTTTTTTTTCTCTTAATAATAGCATAAATATTTTGGCGATAAAACTTTGTTTTTATTAAGTTTGGTGCCTTTTTTCATCATACTACTGGTTTTTCAGCAAAGATATGGAAGTACCTATTATTTTTTCTGTAGAAATTTGCGAGACAATGTCGATCAAATAAATTCCATTCCAGCAGAATTAACTTAACAAACTTGTATTTATAGCAAGAAAGAAAAATGACTCGAAAACATTTTGAAAAAGATACTCGCATTTAATCTCATTCAAAATATCTAATGTGCGTCAACCATATTAACCTGGGTGACAGGACGCTATAAATCATTAGGCTGTTTTTTTTTCCCACGCCTTCTTCACCACCCAGTCCACCTGACCACAGCATAATGACAAGTGTCAATTGGAAAAAAAAAATCGCTTTACCTTCGAATTTCAAGCCGACACCGGAACGATTATAACATGGATTAAATTTTTCGCGTTTGTACTTAAAAAATCAAAATACAAAAATCAGATTGAAAGAAGGGAGGTATCTTTTTGCCAGTGGGCGGACCGGTTAACTGCCCCGCCCATTACTAACATCCATGTCTTAAAAAAATAAGACATGTTACCTGTGTTGTGTTTATGCAGAGACGATGCACTATCGGTCACAAAAGCCTGCAAAGTCGACAGCAAATTACACAGAACAAGCAAACAACTGGACGCAGAGTTGGCGCTGAAAATGTAGCTGCACATTATAACGACGTTATTTTTAATTTTATTGTTTGAATGATTTTTTTTTCTTCAAAAAAACTAACTTGAAGGAAGTTCAGAAAAAAGTTCAAATACATTACTGCTTTTGGTACGAAGGCATTTGAGGGAAGCAAGACAAATATTGCAGTTCACGTTATGGTAGATAACGACATGAAACATGAAAGTTGAGGTAAGTGACACGTAAAATTGTCATCGTTTATAAATACTCACGCCGCGGGGGGTAAAGCGTGAATTGATTTCCGCATTTCAGGAGAGGAGAGTATTCTTTTTTTGTAAAGATCGAGATGAACACAAGTAGAACGCGTGAAGATTTCACGGCTTCCATGTTGAATTTTCCGACGAATCATAATCATTAAGCTAATGGCTAAATAAGTTCCTGACGAGTTTTACGACCATGAAATATCCGTGGAATTTCCCTTGTTGCATCGTTAAATATTTGAGCTCAGCAACTTTAACAAAATATTACAATAACAGTCATAAGTATAAATGCAGGCTATTGTTTAAATAAGATGGTGCAAAAGATTTAAGATTGAAAAAAAAAATCAATTTCACTGAAGCAGACGTTAAACCTATGATAGTGTTATCACTTCTTTCTTTTTTTCTTTCTTTCTTTTACTGAAACCAAACACAGTCTCTGATATATCTTTTTCTTCTTTTCTTGCGACCAACACGGAATAGTTAATTATAAGTGATTAGTAGGGCGTAATGTATGTGTTAACTAAGAGACAAACAGAATTATAATGGTTGTCTCAACAACAGAACTTTGAAAAATTGCTCTTAAGATAGAACCGGATACACCTTATTTTGAAGATCAAAAAGTAAACAAATCTAATTTACCGACTGTATCCAGAAACTATTTATATATATTTCCTTGTATAAATGGTATACCATGTTAATAGGTACAATATTAAACGCTTGAAAGAAAATCGTTTTTAGAAATCAATTTTACTAGCAACCGATTGCCAGGTAGAGCATTAAACTAATTATTTTCTTGACATAAATCATTTTTTTCTTTATGAATTAATGTTTAGCAAGCAAAGTTACTGACCTGCAATTGCAAATGAAATTCGAAACATTGGCAGTTCTAATTTTATGTTCCATCCTACAACGATATAATATCTCTTTGTGCATGTTATATGATCGTTTCGAATAAATTTGAAATGTTTACTTTATTTTTTGCTATTTCCATTTAAGTTTATGTTAATGGCAACCCATTTATTATTCGATGACCGTGATAACTTTGTTAGTGCTGATATTTCATAGCATTCCAGCCATACTACAAATAACTAGCGGTATAGCCCGGCGTTGCTCGGGTGTAATGAAAGCTTTAAAACTAATCCATAGTCCTGGAGCTCAAACTCTTTGGACGTTGGCACGAAAGACTAAAAAGCAACAGTTGTTTCCAGTTAAAGCGAAACCGTAGACTGAAAGAAAAATGAATGGATGTAAGTCAAATTTTGATTTCCTGGTATCGATATCAAATAAGTTTTTTCGTCGTAAACTGAATTTTGAAGGCTAAATAAGTCCTCTGAGTAAATGGTATCATGGCTGAGACTAAGAACTACAATTATGCCTACTTAGAGCCAAACCTGAAGCAAAAACTAAAATAAAAGGGCTGAAAAAAAAAAAACGGACATACAGGCAGATAAACAGACACACACATCTTGCCTTTTATATATATATATATTTTTTTTTTCTTCTGCACTATTGTAAGAACTGCAACCTTGAAACTTCTGAATATCATTTCTTATGTCTTTGTCTATGAGTGTTTTAAATTTGATTAAAATCGGACCACTCCTTCTATAACCCGATTTTTTCGATTATTGATTTTCGATATTTATCGGGGGTACCTCGACACAAAACCGAGCTAAGAACACTCGCAGACACTCATAGTACAACTGTGTAAATTTTCAAGAAAATCGGTTCAGCCGTTTCGGAATCTATAGGTAACGGACACACACACAGACACAGACACACACACACAGAGACAATTTTCCATTTATAAATAAGTTTATATAATAATAATAATAATAATAATAATAATAATAATAATAATAATAAACACCATTAGAGTGGTAGAGGCACCACAGGTACTGTAGCCATAGTAGCAGTGGTGTTTCCCGGGCAAGATAATCTGACGGAACCCAGCCCTCTCAAGGCTGGTTTTTACTTTTTCCTTTTCCTAGACCGCTTGTCACCCAAGGCTATAGGACCCGGTATATCCTGCTATTTACCCATAGCTGGGGGGGGGGGGGGGAGGAGGAAATGTTTTCATAACTTTCCCAAGGGTATTTGTACGTAAATGAATGTAATGATCTTTACTGGAATTCGAACTCGGCTCCCTGATTCCCCAATCCAAGCCCCTATCTGTGCCTCAGATTAGGTTACTGTTGCTAATGTAAGATGCATTCAGCCAGTTAATTGACATACGTGATACACGTTTGAGCAATCTTGTCTCAAAAGAGACATAACTGACTGGGCAGAATATTTTTTGTCAGTAGGTTGTCATTACTTTCTGCGGTAGACTGGTTGCCAGCCAAGGCCACAGAACCCAATTTATCCTGCCAATTAACCCATACCTGGGAAGAGAAGAAGCGGATTAATACCTTTCCCAAGGGTATTTGCGCGTAAGTGAATGCAAGGAATTCAACTAGAATTCGAACTCGGCTTACTGATTTCTCGTTCCGAGCCGATATCCACTGCACCACAACGTACATAGGTTTTTAACACAAAAAAAACTTTAAAGCTTTCTTTCTGAACTTCTGGGATGAGGAATTATCATCATTATTAGTCTTACTATTTACATTCGGTCTATTATACTCATCTTTATTGTTATCAATGTTTCTACTCCAGCCTTCATCAGGTGTATGTCGATCCGGCTAACCTACAGGGAATTCCGAATTGAACCCTTTATTTAATCTACGGGGTAGATTCTCTTCGTTTAAATATCCATGTCTACGGATATTTCTAGGTATTATTTAGGTTCGTGAATTTGGTGACAAAATTGTGAGTTCAAGCCCTGGGCCGGGCAGTATGTACCTGAATCAGTGGAAACAGGGCTAATAATAACTGAGCACTGATAAAAAAAAGAACTAAACGAGATACCTCTAGACATGGTAGTTGAACGAGAATAGTCTACCACATAGATTAAATAAAGGACTCAGTTCGAAATTCCCTGTAGGTTACCCAGATTGGTATAAATCTGATGAAGGTCGGAGGGTATAACAGCCGAAACATTTTGATAACAATAACAAAGTTTAGTCCGAGTGTAAAAAGTGTAAATAACTTTGTTTTATTTACATTGTTCGAACTGTTGTCCTCATCTTTAATGTCACATACACGACGTTTCGGTTGTAGGACACTTCGGCCCTTTTCAGGATCTGTGTATATTTCTAAGATCAGGTCCTGTAACTATTTTCATTATTTACATTGAAGATGAGGACAATAATCCGAACAATGTAAATAATGAAAATAGTTACAGGACCTGATCTTAGAAATATACACAGATCCTGAAAAGGGCCGAAGTGTCCAACAACCGAAACGTCGTGTATGTGACATAGAAGATGAGGACAATAATCCGAACAATGTCATATTCACGACGTTTCGGTCGTTGTATACTTCGGGCTTCTTTAGGTGCTTGGAATTTCGAACAAAACCCTTTATTTCGATCACTGGGATATATCCTCAAAGAGAAATGACCCAGTGGATAAAAGCATGACTTGATCCAAAGAGTTGTGTGTTCAATACCTGACTACAGTAGTGGTGAACAAATAACTTGGAGAGTTGAATTAAAGGGAAATATCTACATGACACCGGATGTTGCATGCCACATGAAACGAGAATGATATACTCCAACAAACGAAATAAAGGGTTTGGTTCGAAATTTCAAGCACCTGAGGAAGGTTGGAGTGTACAACGACCGAAACGTTGTGAATATAACATTAAAGATGAGGACAATAGTCTGAACAATGTAAATAATGTAAATATTACCTCATCACATCCTTTATTACTTTCTTTTATTTTCAACTGGTTTCCTTGCTTTGGTAAATAACGGATTTACACAAAGACGTTTTGTAAGGTTTAAATTATCTACCAAGGACGAATAATTTCGCTGAGTAAGCAAACAATACTCGAGATTATTTCACTTTGAAAGCTGTTATTGAAAAACGAATTTCATTATAATTTTTTTCTGTTGAATGAAAAATGACAATTTGTAAAAAAAAAACGAAAAACAAAAACACAAAAACAAAAAACAAAAACGAAAAACAGACAAAAAAACAAACAAACAAACAAACAAACAAAAAAACAACACAAAATACAGTTGTTTTGGCACTGGACTGAATTGTTGAGTATAATGTTGCCTTTTTGACTGTATGTTTTATGGGAAAATGTCAGGCATAGTTTAAGGCGTTGTTACTTAAAATCGTTAACCTTTCAATTCTATATATATATATATATATATATATATATATATATATATATATATATATATATATAGGCATCCGCAGACAGATCTGTTTCACTGTATCACAGCTCATCAGTACAGTTAAACTCCGATTACTTTTAACCCAGGATTGAAACCCGATCGAAATGGCGTCAGTCGGCGATTCTACCTCTGGGTTATGAGCGTTCGGTAGAAGAAGGTAGGCTTTTTAGCGTGTATATTGTCATTATACCCGCCCAATATATATATATTGCTCATTCAGTAAAAATGAATTAGAGCACTCTGGCTATTGGGCGCGTATAATGATAATATATGCGCTAAAAAGTCTGCCTTCTTCTACCGAACGCCCATAGCCCAGAGGTAGAATCGCCGACTAACGCCAATTCTGTCGGATTTCAATCCTGGGTTAAAAAACAATCGGAGTCTAACCGTACTGATGAGCTGTGATGCAGCGAAACAGATCTGTCTGCGGATGTACCACAACGCACATTTGGGGTGTTAGTTGGACTATATCTTAATGGGTTTCTTAGATTTGCCGATAATATCTGGCGTGGATATTTTTTTGTTTATTTTTTATTTTAGCAGAGTCTTACTACGAAATTGTACATTTTGTTTCGATATTGAAAGAACAATGTCTCATCAGGTAGTTAATGATGGTACCATCATACCATCATTATTAACTACCTGATGAGGCATTGTTCTTTCAATGTCAAAATAAAATGTAGAATGTAGTTTGTACATGTTCTAAAGTAGTAGTAGTAGTAATAAATAATAAATAAAATAACTATATATATATATATATATATATATATATATATATATATATATATAGTGAGCAGTACAGTTGCACAGATTTTGGTCCACAAGAATTTAAACGCTTTAGAATATTGCATCTTGGGAATAATGGGAATAAAACAATTTTTGCTGAAGTTGTTTTCCCAGTGAGGAACACTTTTGTACTTGTCATGATCAATTCTTCAATTCTAGAAGACTTCATTGTCGGTTGTTATCAAAGAAATTTTGTTACAAATTAGCGTTTTCTCAATTAAAAACAAATAAACAAAAAAAAAAAATAGCAACCACAAAATAAAACAAAAACAACAGCAAAGAAAGCAACCGTTTCTGCCTGGTTTCGTTACTCTTAAAACACACAAGCTTTGATGTTCATTTTAAAACAAAAACACCAATTCAGCTGTCTTCACTAAAACAAATAATTTTCTCATTCGATGTTCATTTCACAACAACAAAGTAATTCATATTTCTCTTCAAATATTTTTTTTATAAAAAAACATGTCATTGTCTGTTGAAGAATTTCGTCATCCAATTTGAATGAAGAATTTCACTTATTAAAAATATGAGTTATTACAACTAGCTACATATTTTGATTTCAACATTAATGCAAATATGAAAAAGCAGAAGTAACATTAGACTTAACTATAGTACTATTAATAGCAATGGCATGATTATTGGATATATCATATATTTTTATTCATTCTATTAGGTTGGTACAAAAATAATGGCTGCTTGAAATGTACTTTGAAAAAACATCTTAACAGTATTCACGATATGTATTAGCCTAAGGTGAATTTTGGTATACATAATAATTAAAATTTCTATCTTTTAATATGTTTTACTATGGCTACCGTTGACTTTCTATTGGAGATACTATTTTTTTTTTCTAGTTTGATTTAATTCTTAATTCCCTGCTAGACAGAATGGGTATTGTTTCGAATGCTTAAACCTTTGTTGCATATTGGTTAAAATTGTAACCAATATCTCTCTCACTCACTCACTCACTCACTCACTCACTCACTCGCTCACTCACTCGCTCACACGCAACCGTGACAAAATTGTAGTTTGTCGTAAGCTTTGATGTTCATTTTAAAACAAAAACAGCAATTCAGCTGTCTTAAGTAAAACAAATAATTTTCATATTCGATGTTCATTTCTCGATAACAAAGAAAGCAATTCATAGTTCTCTTCAGATATTTTTTGATAAAACTGACTTTAAACTTCTTTTTGTTTTAAAATGGCAATTTCTGTTGAATTTTTTCTTCATCCGAGTTTTTTACACTATTCTTGAAAAAGTAAGAGTTTAAAAAAAGAAGTATTATTCAGTAAGTGTAGATTCCACTCCAGACATCTCACACACAGATCAATTGACATTTACTGTCCTATACGTTAATGTCTGTGAGCCTGTTGAACGTTTCTTGATGTTCATTCCCATCTCCTCGTGAAGCAAAGATATAACCGACACACACTCTTAAAACACACACACACATGATAATTGCATCACGCATGAAAGTCCGAGTTGTGCCATCGAGATAAGACTATATATAACTATTTAATTACTTAGTTTTTGGTCATAATTGAATTAGAACAGTACACAGTTGTATAAAAAAGTGTTCAATACAATTATATTGCAGAACATTTGAATATTTTTAATTTAAGCGAGTTATGCGACTTAGGTTTTTATCATGTGGTTGTCTTCAGCCAATTTGCAATAACTGATTTTACCGTTTTTTTTTTTAAGAACGTTCTTAATAAAACGGTAAAAGCAGTTATTGCGAATCGCCTAATAACACTACATGATAAAAACCTAGGTCGCGTAAAAACTTGTTTCCAAATATATATATATATATATATATATATATATATATATATATATATATTACACACACACACAAACCTAATTATTACCAGGGTCATCGCAAAAAATAAATCTTATAATGGAATAGGTAGAAAATAGAAGTTTATGCCTTCTATAAAAATTTGTCATCTTAAAACACTTAAATAACCATAATTTACTAAACAAAAGAATTGAATTAATGACATCACGCAAGCATAGAAATAAATATCTGCTCAAATACGTCGACCTGGATCAATTTAGATTTTCCGATGGATTTTCATTTCTTTCTTTTTTCTATCATTTTTTCCATTTTATTTATCCTTATATTATTGTATTTCTTTATTATAATTTTTTTCCTATTAACGCCTTTCGTTTCTCCACCACGAAAATATAAACTACAAGTAATTCCCCTAGACCCCAGAAGCACAAAACGTATAATCTCTGTCCAAAAATATCCTACCTATTAATATTTAATTTAACTTTTAAAATTTTACTTTCCAATTTCATGTTTAAGTTTTACTCCAAATCAAATTAAATTATACAATTAAAGAAATTAAAAAATGGCATCCCAGGACTATAACATAATTACCATGAACAACGCGAGAACTTATGATCCTAAATCTTGGAATGTTCAGTTCATAATAAGTACCTGATGATTGCATTGTGCATATAACTCCGAGTCATGCTATAAACGTAGGATTATATATATATATATATGTGTGTGTGTGTGTGTGTGTGTATTTGTTTTTCTTTAATCCGAAGTGGAAGAGTAGGAAGCTAAATTCCAAGAACCTGATTCTAATCAATATTAAAAATTTTTAACATTAAAAAGTGATGCAGGCAGAGAGCTCAATATACCGTTTCAACACCCTGTAACCCCTCGACTACCAGCTCTGTCCTTTTCTACTTTGTGACCGTTGTTAACCTAAAACCACTCCACACTCTACCCCAGGGCCTTCGCCATGTGGAAAAAAACAATGTCGCTGACGTGACGTAGAATCTCTATTAGAGATCCTATGTCGAAATGTACATCCGACACCTTTGAATTTTGAAAATTTTCTCTAATATATATAATGATTTCGTCTCAAGCCTCCCAACACAATCTTATCTGTTTATATTTCTGAGATGAGATAGCATTTACACTATTTACATTATTCGGACTATTGTCCTCATCTTTGTTGCCATTTGTACGACGTTTAATAATAGATTATTCTATTTGTCTATATTTCTGAGATGAGGTAGTATTTACAGGATTTACATTATTCGGACTATTGTCCTCATCTTTGTTGCCGTTTGTACAACATTTAATAATAGATCATTCTATTTGTCTATATTTCTGAGATGAGGTAGTATTTACAGTATTTACATTATTCGGACTATTGTCCTCATCTTTGTTGTCATTTGTACGACGTTTTGGTCATTGTACGCTCTGGCCTTCTTCAGGTGCTAGGAATTTCAAACCGAACCCTTTATTACAATTAGCAAAGGAATGGCGTTCATATACTCCATTGATTGTAATAAAGGGTTCTCCCACAAAGAGACGGATCGAGAAATCCAGAGAAAATAGGAGTCTCGACCATCCGCTACCACAAGGCAGTAGCGAAAGAAAAGAGAGCCTTCGGGTCGCTCTCGACCTAGCGGTCGATCAACTTACCACTAAATTACGATTCTGGAGTTTCTAACAATTAGAAAATGCCGCAAACTGTTCATCTTTTTCTCTGAATCTTTTTAGGCGGAGATCATTTTCACAACACCCCCTGGAGACGAGAGAGAATTATTTGGCTATCGATTGCCGCCTGTGTGCGTGTCTGTTACTCCTGAGGGTTGTAGAAACACCGCATTTAATGCAACCTTAGCATCAGTGGTGTGTCTAAGACAAGACAGCATGACATAGCCTAACCTTCTTCAGGTTCTGATTTCAGAATTTTTCTTCTCTTAGATTGGTTGCAGGATGTGTGTTGTGGTGCATCGGACAGTTGGAGAGCAGAGTTCGAGTTTCAGTTGAATTACGTGCAAATACCCTTGGGGAAGGTATTAAGCCATCTCTTCTCCCTCCAGCTATGGATTAAATCGCAGGACATATTAGATTCTATAGCCTTGTGTGGCAACCTGTCTACCTCACCCAGAGGATAAAGGAGTTTGTGTAGGGTCAACACCCTTGCCTGTATAAAAGACAGTTACAGAAGCATCGACGACGCCCTCATCAATGGTGAGGGGGTTGTCAATGGCCTATTCTCCACTGCGAGTGATGGGATTTAGATTGGTAGTATCCTCTAGTCAAAAGAGATCAGTCCTTCCTTTTATTTAACCAATAGCTGGAGTAAAATGGATTTTTCTAAAATTAACGAAACAGAACCGAGCTGGAATTGAACTCGTCACGCCTAATTCACTTTTCGCACTGATATGCATTAATCTTTCCGCAGTCTGTGTACAGTCAGGCAAAAAGGCTCTTTGCTGAAAATCATTCTAATAGTTTAATGACTTTTACATGCATAACCGCAAAGATCCAGGACGTGGGCGATAAAAGATCTCCACAGCTTTCTATCTTTTATAGCTCTAAGCAGTGTTTGTCACCTTGCTATCAATCGCAATTTCTGTTCTGAAATTCATTTAGACAATCTCATAAATGTAGGTTACCCGATATTTCTTTCTGCTTCTTTTGCCTTCGCCCTGTGAGTGTCAAGCTCACTAAACCCCCTTTCCGCTGTGTGTATCATCGACGTTTTAACTGTCTCTTTCTAACTGAAAGTAGAAGTGTTCTTTTTGTTCTCATCTTTAAAATTTCCTCTTTGTTTGTGTATCCTGTCCATAGAGTTCTCAGCATTCCACTCTAAAACTACATCTCTGTTTCCTTTTTATAATTCTCTTCACGGATTCAGTTGGGTATTTATAATACAACACGTTACATCTAGTAAAGCATAAATCTACACACTCATACAAAAGATTCAGATCAGACCAAAATAATAGTATTGCTGTTATATTTTAACTGGAGCTGCCCAATTTTCATTTTCCAGCCTTGATAGAGTTCAAAAGTGTTTACGCGTCCGTGTGGGTGATGAGTTATATTTTAATCTATAACACCTTCTCCACAGACGAAACGCGCTAACCTCTCGGTACTTTATCGCTATTTCCATAGCAAATGTTCAAACAAGCTACATTCATTAGTTCCACGAGTTCAGACTTTCACGGTTAAGACCTGCCATACCACATTCCCTTCACCTTCCATTTGCAAGGAGGAAGTTCACTCAAATAGTATCTTTTCCAGAACTGTTACTTCGTAGAATATACTTTTCCGATCACTATAATCTGAATGTGGATGTGCGTTGTAGTGCAGTGGGTATCGGCTTGGAACGAGAAATCAGAGAGCAAAGTTCGAATTCCAGTTGAATTCATTGCATTCATTTAAGCACAAATACTCTTGGTAAAGGTATTAACCCATTACTAGAGAGAAGAGACGGATTAAGTAATAGGACAGATTGGGTTTTATAGCCTTGGCTGGCAACCAGTTTACCGCAGAAAGCAATGGCAACCTACTGCGGGATAATCTTCTGCCCAGTCAGTCATGTCTCTTTCGAGACATGATTGCCCAAAGCGTGTATCACGTATGGCACTTAACTGACTGACCTTTTCTGTTGATCCATCATACTTATTAAGACGCACACTGTTTTCGTTCACGTTTTTCCTATAACTGTAATCTGTATATGAACACACACTCCTGGCTTTGAATTCCTATTCACTAAATTTGTCTAGTTTCCTGAAGATAGATTTTCAAAGACTTAAGCAGATTCGTGGCAACAAGGATGTTCACATCCATTCATGACAAGACCTTGCTTGCTTTGTTCATTCTTTCGAGAGAACAATTATTGATGTAAGAAAGATTGTTTCCAGGCTTTCCATTTTTTTTACTCAATCTTTTCGCCTCTCACCTTGTATGCACTTGCTGTTCATTATCAACTGATAGAAAATCTAGTGCATGTTTTATTTTCTCGAAACCTCTATCTTCTTCAAGATGTAGGCGATCATGGCCTTCTACATCACCCTATCCCGTGTAGCTTTTAACACCCTATCTCTTGTTACTCTTCCCAAACTGCTCTGGCATCCATTTGGCCTAAGCCCATCAAGTAAGTCATGCTTTGGTTTATCTTGTCTCTCTTTCCCTCTATCCACCCTGTGAGTATCAGATTCTTCAAGCCCTCCTTCCTCATTAAATGTTCCAGAAACTTCAGCTGTCTTTTCCTGATGTTAATTTTAAGTTTCCTTCTCGTTTCCATACTTCCCAAAACCTCGTCGTTGCTGACATCTTCGGTCCATGGCATCCTCAGTATCCTTCTGTAGAACCATATTTCAGTTGTTTCAAGTTTTTCTTTCATCTTTGATAAGGATTTCCAGTATTCGCTGCCATATTAAAGGACAGACATCACAGAACAATCCAGAACGCTCTTCCTTGTTTCCAACGAAATTTTCCTGTCTCTCAATACTCTACTCATCTTTTGGAATGCGTACTTGGCTATGCCATTTCGCCTTCGGATCTCAGTGTCACACTTTCTGTTCTGTTAGAACGCTTCCCAGATATTTAAATTTCTGTACCTCATTGATTTCAGTATTCCCGGTCTGTAGTTGGCATTTTGGGCTCCTCTTTTTACTGATGACCATGCATTCAGTTTTCTTGTAGTTTATGTTTAGTCCTTTCTTTTCGCTTTCTTTAGATACCTTCTGTAGGAGGTCTTGTACTTTCTTTCCTTGTCTGCCATCAGCACTGTATTATCTGCCCATCTTAGACTGTGGCCACTAATGACGAATCTAGGCAGGACTTCTAGTTCTCTCAGTATTAGGTTGAATAAATCTGGCGAGAAGACACAACCTTGTCTTTCTATCTTTGTATATTTCCTGTCTCTATGAAGGCGGTTTGCTGCCAGTACAGCTTCTTGATTGTTCTAATGTCTTTCCCAAATATGTCTAGGTTGCCGAGCATCTCTATCAAGTCTTTGTGACGTACTTTGTCGAACGACTTTGCGTATTATTGTGTTTTACAGACTTTTACAGACACTTGACCACAAAATATTTTCCTAGAGATGATGTCAATACATTCCAGTGATGAGTAGAAGCAGCAAAAAAAACAAACAAAAAACAAAACAAAACAATATATATATATATATATATATATATATATATATATATATATATATATATATAAATGAATACAGATTCTAAAACAAAGAATTTTACAGTCTGTAGACCACATTTTGCTGCTTTTATTCTCGCCAAATTCAGGCTGTGTCCAGCAGAGGAGACATAGATGACAAACTAATTGAGTCGAGGAATCCGTGCATGCAATGTAGCATATTTTTCGGACATATTTGAGGCATTATCGTGTGACTGACTACGGCAGTTTCATAGCGGAATTTTGTTCTCATTAAGAAAATCCAGAGAAGTGTCGGTTATATCTTTGCTTCACGAGGAGATGGGAATGAACATCAAGAAACGTTCAACAGGCTCACAGACATTAACGTATAGGACAGTAAATGTCAATTGATCTGTGTGTGAGATGTCTGGAGTGGAATCTACACTTACTGAATAATACTTCTTTTTTTAAACTCTTACTTTTTCAAGAATAGTGTAAAAAACTCGGATGAAGAAAAAATTCAACAGAAATTGCCATTTTAAAACAAAAAGAAGTTTAAAGTCAGTTTTATCAAAAAATATCTGAAGAGAACTATGAATTGCTTTCTTTGTTGTTGTCGCGAAATGAACATCGAATATGAAAATTATTTGTTTTACTTAAGACAGCTGAATTGCTGTTTTCGTTTTAAAATGAACATCAAAGCTTACGACAAACTACAATTTTGTCACGGTTGCGTGTGTGTGTGTGCGTGTGCGTGTGAGTGAGTGAGTGAGTGAGTGAGAGAGAGAGAGAGATATTGGTTACAATTTTAACCAATATGCAACAAAGGTTTAAGCATTCGAAACAATACCCATTCTGTCTAGCAGGGAATTAAGAATTAAACCAAACTAGAAAAAAAAAATAGTATCTCCAATAGAAAGTCAACGGTAGCCATAGTAAAACATATTAAAAGATAGAAATTTTAATTATTATGTATACCAAAATTCACCTTAGGCTAATACATATCGTGAATACTGTTAAGATGTTTTTTCAAAGTACATTTCAAGCAGCCATTATTTTTGTACCAACCTAATAGAATGAATAAAAATATATGATATATCCAATAATCATGCCATTGCTATTATTAATAGTACTATATAGTTAAGTCTAATGTTACTTCTGCTTTTTCATATTTGCATTAATGTTGAAATCAAAATATGTAGCTAGTTGTAATAACTCATATTTTTAATAAGTGAAATTCTTCATTCAAATTGGATGAAGAAATTCTTCAACAGACAATGACATGTTTCAACAGAGTTTTATCAAAAAATATTTGAAGAGAAATATGAATTCCTTTCTTTGTTGTTGTTGCTGTGAAATGAACATTGAATGAGAAATTTATTTGTTTTAGTTAAAACAGCTGAGGTGACGGGCGTCGGAGCCGAGGTGACGGGCGTCAGCTTAGGCAAAAACGCCGATATATCGGCGCCTGCAGTGCCCTTTCGCGCAGCCGGGTTTTGTCCGGACGCAGAGAAGACAAATGTAAAAGCAACGTCCATAGACTATCTTTGTTCGTTTAACGAGTAACCATAGTATACATTAAGTAAACTACGCCATTAAAAGAACTGTTAGTAGAATTTCATAATTCCTCATACAAAGCTAAAGAGTTTGGAAGACCTGCAGCACTTTCGTGAGTTATCAAAGACAAGGATGTTCGAAGAGGACTGATAACAGACGTTTAAAAAGCTGATGAAGACAAGAAATTCAATTGATTTACAGTGTGCATTCAAGTCAAAACAACTGTCATCATGATAAATGATACTTAATTCATATATAATATGGCGGCTAAATATTAATAGAAAAGCGGTTTTTCTTTTGATTTTTGTAATTTGATTAAATTTTAATACTGACTTCACAAAACCGATTCACGGACCTTTGGGTGATTCATGGAAACAAAATATGTCTGTTCCAAACGTAGACTTGTGTAAATAATTTATTGAAAGGCTACCAATAATTTATAACTTACGTATTATATATAACAGAGATTGTGTTGTTTTTGAGAAACTATTTAGTTGACCAGTATTCTGCATTCGGCTTTTCCAAAAAGTGTGGATGGTTCTTCACAAGCCTCCGCCACTATAATCAAATATGTGTAGGTTGTCTAGCTGTTAGTTCTAAGAACTGAGTTGCTTGACCCTCATACTTAAAAAAAAACCCAAAACCCCACCAAAAAAACATGAGAGTAGCCAGTATATAAATAAAGGAATATTGAGATCAATATCCAGCAATGACAGACTGTTTCATGCTTAAACTCATTCTTTATGGCCTGAAGATTGTGTTTATGCATGAAATTGACTATCGGCGTTGGCTGTTGACCTCAATATCCATTTTATATTTACATACGCTCTATCTTTGATACTGAGCACTAACTCATTAGTGAATATATATATATATATATATATATATATATATATATATATATAAAGAATCAGAACTAAAAATTTTCAACAGAAACACAATCAAAGTAAGCTATAGTTGCACTAGTAATTTAGATAGTTTCATAAAAAAACAAAAAAAAAAACAAAACAAAAACAAAAAAAAACACCAGAAACTTAAATAGCATCGTACAAAACAAAACCACTAACAAAGAATGCAACTCCAGGGACAGAAATGTCCACTTCAAGGAATCTGCAACACAAAAGAAATCATTTACAAGGCAAAGGTACATGACCCAAATAGCCAAAATAAAATATATTTGGGCTCAACCAAAGACACATTTAAGACCAGGTGATTTAATCACAGGTCTACATTCAAAATAGAAAAATTAAAAAACTATACAAAGTTGGCTAGCCACGTGTGGAAATTAAAATCAAAACATGGAAAAAAACCTAGATATAACGTGGAGCATTGTAAAAACACCCAAGCCTTACAACGGTAGCAAAATATGTAGACTGTGCCAAGAAAAAAATTAGAAATTATGATATTCCAAAACAAAAACGAACTGTTAAATGAAAGAACGGAAATTATGACAAAATGCAACCACACTAAGAAATACCTCTTAGGTTTATACAGCTATGGATAAAAATACCCTAATTCGTTTTAATTTAAAAATTGCACGTTCAAAAATTCCCTGCCACATGATCGTTCAAATAAAACACCGTTAAAAGAGCGTTCCTAAAAAGAAAAACGATAAACAGTAAAATCAGTTATTAAAAATCGCCTGAAGACACCACTCATGGTAGAAACCTAGGTAGCGAAACAACTCGTTTAAAAATGGAATATATATATATATATATATATATATATTAAAGCAGTTATTATTATATATATATATATATATATATATATATTAAAGCAGTTATTGCAAATCGCCTGAAGACACCACTCATGGTAGAAATCTGGGTTGCGTAATGAAGAATATATATATATATATATATATATATATATATATATATATATATATATATATATATATATATATATTCTTCATATATATATATATATATATATATATATATATTCTTATATATATATATATATATATATTCTTCATTACGCAACCCAGATTTCTACCATGAGTGGTGTCTTCAGGCGATTTGCAATAACTGCTTTAACCGTTTTTTAAGAACGTTCACTTAACGGTGATTTTTGGAAAGCGCAGTTTTTAAAATTACAAGAAACTATAACATTTTCATCCATGGTTGCATGAGCCTAACAGGTATTTTTTTGTATGGTTACACTTATAATTTCTTTTCTTTCATTTAATAATTAATTTTTGTTTGGGAATAGCATAATCACTAATTTTTTTTCTTGGCACAGTCTACATATTTTGCCACCGTTGTAAGGCTTGGCTATTTTCACTATACTCCACGTTATGTCTGGGTCTTTTCCATATTTAATTTCAATTTCCACACGTGGCTAGCCAATTTTGTACAATTTTTTAAGCTTAATAAGGATATTTTGTGTTTTTTTTTACTTAAATTCTGCAAACAAACAGTGTATTTTAACGGAAAAGATACACATTTTACTGAGTAAGACGTGAGTAGTTTAAATTTCAATTTGAAAACAACGAGTTATCTCGTTCTAATCAAAGAATTCGAAAAAGATATGATTTCCATATTAGACCAAATAAAATTTAAAAAAATCAACAACTTCAAAAAATTATTAAACATTAAAGAAAAACAAAAAACAAAAAAAAACACAAAATATTCTTATTAAAGGAAACAAATCCAACAACATCTATCAAATAAACCCAACGGGATACGAAAAAAAGATGAATGAAGAAATCACAAAATCTTATAAAAAAGTCCCGGATTGAAAACATTAACAAGGAAGCTAAAATTATTACAGATAAATTAAATTTAAGCCAAAAAAAAAAAAAAATAAAAAAAATAAAATACAAATTTTAACCGGCGGACAAGCTTTATTAACAATCAAAGACCATAAAGAAACAATTCCCCAAAACCCATCATACCGACTTATAAATCTAACAAAAAAAGAAGTGGGGAAAATAAGCCATCAAATATTAAAAATATTTGTGACTTGCTAAGAACAGCCACTAAAGCTAACCCGTGGAAGAACACAAGTGATTGCATTTCCTGGTTCCAAAAAATCCAATGCAAAAATAAATATACATTCATTAAATATAACATAAAAAACTTTTACCTATCAATTTCTGAAAAAGGTTTGAAGGAAGCGTTTAATTTTGCTAAAAGGTACATAAACATACCATCTGAACATATGGATATAATCCTACATTGCAGCAAATCAATACTTTTCCACAAAGGTATAGCATGGATTAAAAAATCAAACAACGACACCTTTGATGTACCACAAGGATCGTATGACGGAGCCAAAATTTCAGAATTGATGGGTATATACATTTTAAAATAAAATCAACAAAATAATCTATATAGACAACCACAGATTATACAGAGATGCCGGATTAATGATAGCACTGAACAACAAAAGAGAAAATGATAAAATAAGGAAGGAATTTTTCAAACTATTCAAAAAACTAGATTTTGAAATAATAGTAGAAACAAATAGAAAAATAGTTCAATATTTAGATGTGGAAATAAATTTACAAACTGACAATGTCTCTCCATACATGAAAGCTAACACAAAGTTAAAATACAGAAACACATGATCCAATCATTCCAAAAGCATAATTAAGCATATTCACAAAAGAATAGAACACAGGCTATGAAAAGATTCGTCAAACAAAACAATATTTGATGAAAAGAAAAAGGTAACTATGAAGATGCATTAAAAAAATCTGGCTATAAGAACGTTTTAAAATACGATTCTCAACCAAATAGACAAACAAAAAACGAAAATAGAAAACGAAAACTTATCTGGTTCAACCCACCATTTAACTTAGAGGTAAAAACCAAAATAGGTCAAATATTCTTTTTAAACTGTTAGATAAACACTCCCCAAAAAGCTCAGAACTAAACAAAATTTTCAATAGGAATACAATCAAACTAAGTTATAGCTGTACTAGTAATTTAGAAAGTTTTATAAAGAAACAAAACTCCAGAAATTCAAATAGCATTGTACAAAACAAGATCACTAATAAAGAATTCAACTGCAGGGACAAAAATAAATGCCCACTTCAAGGACTTTGTAATACAAAAGAAGTCATTTACAAAGCAAAAGTACATGATTTAAATGACCAAAACAAAATATATTTGAGATCAACCAAAGACACTTTAAGACCAGGTGGTTCAATTACAAGTCTACATTTAAAATAGAAAACTTTCAAAAATTGTACAAAATTGGCTAGCCACGTGTGGAAATTGAAATTAAAATATGGAAAAGACCCAGACATAACGTGGAGTATAGTTAAAAATGGATAGTAGTAAAGGTTTTAAGAGAGATACCAAAAAGACAAAAATTATCAAGAGTTACAAAGAACAGGAGATTGTATAGAGTCATAATCGCCAATGTCCTGGAAAGACACGGTGCATAGTAGAAAAAGAATAAACTTGAGTAAATGGATAGCGGAACAAGGTTTACGAGATAACAAAAAGACAAAATTTATTAAGAGCTACAAAGGAGAAGAAATTGTGGAGAGCCATGATTGCCAAAGGATCATGTAACATAGAAAAAGAAATATAGTCTTGGGTTGTCATGGCTGTGAACAGCATTTTTTTCTTTGATACACTGTGTATGCTACTTCTTCAATGGAAATACTAAGGTATGTCATTATATTCCAAATTTATTCTTAACTGCCACGTATGGTTAGTAGTTAAGATCAATACCGGTGCAAGGGTCTTCTGCCCCCACCCCGAATCTTTGATATAGGGCCCCACTCTACTCTATTTCAAATTTTATAATGTAGTATTCATATAAAATACGAATCTTATTGTAACCTAATTATGTACAAAAATGAATCCTATGCAATATATGTGAACAATTCAACTAAAAATTTAAAAATAAATACAATGCATCTAAATACAAATTAAAGACATGCCATCATAGATAATTCCAGCATACGTACAATAATGGATTATATGCAATATAGATGTATAATTCAACTATAAAAATTGAAAATAAATACAATGTATCTAAATGCAAATTAGAGACATGTCATAATAGATCATTCCAGCCTACGTACAATAATGGATCATATCTAAATCTAAATCTAAACTTATTTAGAAATGGAACTTTGTCTCTGTGTGTGTGTGTGTGTGTGTGTGTGTATCCGTTACCTATAGACTCCGAAACGGCTGAACCAATTTTCTTTAAAATTTACACAGTTGTACTATAAGCGTCTGCGAGTGTTCTTAGGTAGGGTTTGTGTCGAGGTACCCCCGATAAATATCGAAAATCGATAATCGAAAAAATCGGGTTATAGAAGGAGTGGTCCGATTTTAATCAAATTTGATACACTCATAGACAAAGACATAAGAAACAATATTCAGAAGTTTCAAGTTTGCAGTTCTTACAATAGTGCAGAAAGTTGATAATATATATATATATATATATATATATATATATATATATATATATGTAAGGCAAGATATTTGTGTGTGTGTCTGTTTATCTGCCTGTATGTCTGTATTTTTTTCAGCTCTTTTATTTTAGTTTTTGCTTCAGGTTTGGCTCTAATTAAGTATAATTGTAGTTCTTAGTCTTAGCCATGATACCATTTACTCAGAGGACTTATTTAGCCTTCAAAATTCTGTTTACGACGAAAAAACTTATTTGATATCGATACCAGGAAATCAAAATTTGACTTATATGCATTTTCTTTCAGTCTACGGTTTCGCTTTAACTGGAAACAACTATTGCTTTTTAGTCTTTCATGCCAACGTCCAAAGAGTCTCAGCTCCAGGATCATGGATTAGTTTTAAAGCTTTCATTACACCCGAGCAACGCCGGGCTATACTGCTAGTTGTAATGATAAATGTATCATCTTAACTAGGACCAGTGCGTACTACTCCCTAACACCCTGGCCGCGGGTGGGAGTTCCAAGCCTCAGGCAGTGTTTTTTACCATCGCTATCTTATCAAAATTTGCTTTTTTTTTCAACTTACATTTATATTTATTACAAACTAGCAGTATAGCCCGGCGTTGCTCGGGTGTAATGAAAGCTTTAAAACTAATCCATGGTTCCTGGAGCTCAGACTCTTTGGACGTTGGCACGAAAGACTAAAAAGCAATAGTTGTTTCCAGTTAAAGCGAAACCGTAGACCGAAAGAAAAATGAATGGATGTAAGTCAAATTTTGATTTGCTGGTATCGATATCAAATATTCTGCACTATTGTAAGAACTGCAACCTTGAAACTTCTGAATATCGTTTCTTATGTCTCTGTCTTTGAGTGTATCAAATCTGATTAAAATCGGACCACCACCTTCTATAACCCGATTTTTTCGATTATCGATTTTCGATATTTATCGGTGGTATCTCGACACAAAACCTAGTTAAGAACACTCACAAACGCTTATTTATAGTACAACTGTGTAAGTTTTCAAGAAATTTGGTTCAGTCGTTTCGGAGTCTATAGGTAACGGATACACACACAGACACACACGCAAACTGACAAAGTTTTATTTATAAATAAGTTTAGATTGGTTGCCAAAAACGGAAATTACTTACGAATCAACCTATTATTAGCCATTGTCAGAGTAAGCAAACTAGTTTGCGGCCGAGGTTAATAATATCTTTAGCTTTGGTGAGCCACTTATGAAATGTGTCCAGATCGCGTGATCAATACATATTTTATCGAAACAAGATATGCCATACGGAGCCATAACTTGCTGTAAATCGACTGAATTTATTAGTCTGGAGATGACTAACGAACAAATATTTCCTCGAGTGATTATTTTGAGTCTGTGTCACCTTCGAAAGGCGCGCAAAATATGTCATGAGAACGACACAAATATCGTTTCGTAATACCGTAGTAATTCTGTAGTCTATTAAATGGCGACTCAATTTCTGCATTTTCTTTCATGCAAATACATGTGGGGACATGTAAGAAACCATCTAAATACAGCAGACTGGTCTTTTTAGGCTTGATTGGCAACCAGTCTAGGAGACGGAAAACGGGAATTCGTTAAACTTAATAATACGAGGTCGACTAAAAGAAGGAAAACCGACAGAAAAAAAACAACCCTTCCTTAAATTACAGCAGATTGGCGTAGGGCTAATCACGCTACTCGTGGAATAATTCGAATACAGAATCCCTACCCCGAGACACCGGGAAAATAACATCTTCTATTGTTGTCATCACTATGGATTCCAAAGAGTTTTATCAGTATTAGGATTTACATCACCATTGTTGCCATTTGTACGACGTTTCGGCCGTTGTACGCTCCGGCCTTTCTTCAGGTGCTAGAAATTTCGAACCGAACCATTTATTACAATCACTGGGGTATATCATCCTCATTCGTTGCGTAAAGCTTCGATTGGAAGTCATGAGTTATCTCCCTCTAACCCTGCAAGTTACTTGTTCACTACTGCTGTAGCCTGGTATTAAACTCACAATAAAAGTCAAGTCAGGAACTAACAAACGTCTATATCCACTGGGCCATGTGTCCAATCGAGGCTTTACGCAAGGAATGAGGATGATATACCCCAGTGATTGTAATAAAGGGTTCGGTTCGAAATTCCTAGCACCTGAAGAAGGCCGGAGCGTACAACGGCCGAAATGTAGTGCAAATGGCAACGAAGATGAGGACAATAGTCCGAATAATGTAAATGCTGTAAATATTACCTCATTTGAGAAATATAGATAAATACAGTATTAAGGATGTTCGCTAAAATAAAAGGCAAATGACTCTGTAATACTTGACATCATATAATGCCTTTTATCACTACCAAAATTAAGTAAATTATACCAAAATTAGAAAGAAATGACAAGTGATATATATATATATATATATATAGCATAGTGATCCACGTATACTGTCTTAATATGTATAGGATCGAATATTAAAACGTTTTGAGTTTAAAAATGTGTTTTTTTGACAGTATTTGTTTATTTCTACTATTATATTTTATATTTCAGACCGCCCTTTGTTTCTGATGAAGGACCGAGGGCGATCTGAAACATAAAATATAATAGTAGAAATAAACAAATACTGTCAAAAAAACACATTTTTAAACTCAAAACGTTTTAATATTCTTTCCTATATATATATATATATATATATATATATATAGAGAGAGAGAGAGAGAGAGAGATAGAGTGAGAGAGAGAGAAGACGATATTGTAACAATCCCTAATCCTTCTTTAATAGCTAAATTATAGATACCTCCAAAAAAATCAAGATAAAAGAGGTGATTTTCTAAGCGTAGCTTACATGTGGCACAAGGCCAAAAGTATGGGGTACTCAGTGAGGATCGAACTCACTACTCAGTTGTAACATGTTCTCGCGAAACAAGCTTGCTAACCAATTCACCATGATGAGGTGCTCAGATTATTTTCTAAACACATCTTATTTGTGGCACAAGGCTGAAAGTATGGCGTACCCAGTGAGGAATATACTCACCATTCAATTGTAATAGATTCTAGTGAGACAAGTTCTCTAACCATTGCACCACGTCAATATGCCCATAAGGTGATTTTCTAAGCGTAGCTTAAATGTAGCACAAGGCCAAAAGTATGAGGCAGTCAATAAGGATCGAACTCGCTATGGGATGTAAACAAACAAAAAAAAGCCTAACTCTTTCTGTTATTATTAAAAGAAAAGTTCAAAGGATTGTTTTGTGTAAAATTATTTTCTTATCTTTTTAGAACCTTTTAAATATTGATTAAAAATCTTGTTTCTTTTTTTTTTCGTCAACAGTCAATTAAGGCATACGTGATACACGCTTGAGCGATCATGTGTATTTCGATACATGACTGACAAGACAGATGATTTTTCCCACAGTAATTTTGCCATTTATTTCTGAGGTAGACTGTTTCCTAACCAAAGATAAAGAACGTAGTTAGTCCTGCTATTCAACCCATAGATGGGGGAGAAGAGATGGCAGCATACCATGGGTATTTGAGTGTAAGTGAACATAACGAACTTAACTGGAATTCGAACTCGATTTCCAATCCCGAGCTGATTGCTCATCACGGACTGATTTCCCATCCAGAGACGATACACCACAATGCTGGACTTTAACCCTCTAGGGCCATTCGTATCATATTTGATACAGTATTTCTCTATAAGGAAACATTTGGTATTTCCCTATAAGGAAACATTTGGTATTCATTGACTGAGCAGTCAGTACTGCTTTCATTTGAAATTTATAAAATATTTCTCTTAAAAATTTTTTCAGGAAAATATTTCTTTCAAGGCTTGTTTTCATACTGTATCAAATATGATACGAATGGCCCTAGAGGGTTAATCTCAGTCTGTTTATCTATTTATCTATTAACCCTCTAGGGCCATTCGTATCATATTTGATACAGTATTTCCCTATAAGGAAACATTTGGTATTTCCCTATAAGAAAACATTTGGTATTCATTGACTGAGCAGTCAGTACTGCTTTCATTTGAAATTTATAAAATATTTCTCTTAAAAAATTTTTCAGGAAAATATTTCTTTCAAGGCTTGTTTTCATACTGTATCAAATATGATACGAATGGCCCTAGAGGGTTAAATTTCTACGGGAAATTTTAACCTCTTTTTTCGGTGGGGTAAAAACAACAACAGCAAAAAAACAAAAAAACAAAAAAAAAACCATTAATTTGGATATTCTTGCAATCAAATGTCGGACTTCAGTTAAACTTTCAGAACTTATTCACAGACCGAATAAAATTATTTTAAAACAAAATCTTTTGTAGAAAAATATATTTGTTTTCCATTTGTTAAATTTTATGAATCGCTTAATGCATATATTTGCTTTATAGACAAATCCCTAGATAATTTAAGTCATCAAATAAAACAGGTAACTATAATAAATTTAAAACTTATCAGTAAATCTCAACAAGTATATTCGTAGGTAAAGCCATAAAACCAAAGTATCTAACATTCAATAAAATATTAAACTGCTTAGATTACTTTTTGGCAGTTGTGTGCCCTTTGATTAAATTTCCCAAACATCAATCTGTCGATAGGTCTGTCAACACTTTCTAAAAATATCCACATCCGTATTAAAAAATGCTCTTCTGAGTATATGCATTGTGGTAGAATGGATATCGAACCCGGAGTGAGAAATCGGAAATCCGTGTTCGAATTCCAGATGAATTCGTTGCATTCATTTATGCATAAATGCCCTTGGGAAAGGTAGGAATCCATCTCTTTTTCCTCCAGATATGAGTTGATTAGGAGGACAGATGGGGTCCTATAGCTTTGGTTGGCAACCAGTCTACCCCAGAAAGAAATGGCAACCTACCGCGGGAAAATTCTTTGTCTAGGCAATCATGGATCGAAAGAGACATGATCACCTAAGCGTGTAAAACGTATGGCACTTTACTGAAAAGTTATTTGTTTAAATTTAGATAAATTGAACTTTAAATCAGCAAATGTTCCTCAAATAAAGTTTCAGAAAAATATATATTTTTTTAAGTTTTAAAAAAGAAAAATTACGCTGGATTGATAGATTTGTCAATATAGACAAATTTATTGATTTTACTGATAAATAGAAAAAAAAAATTAAATTTGATTTGGCATACAACAATGTATTAGCGTAAAGTTAAAACAAAAATTAAAGCTCCAAGAAGGATCTTTTTTGCTTGTAAAATGATTTATTTTTCACCTTGAGAAATGGCTTTTTTGGGACTTATTTACAAATTATCTCTCGATATATAGAGAATTAAAATTACGCGTCGGGACAAAATGAAGAATGATGATTATTAGATAACAACTGGGCGTAAAGAGCATCCTGTGATTAATTTTGGAAGCTAATCTGAGTTGAAATAAGCATGTTCGGCGGAAAATGTTGAAACAATAGCTCAACTAGAAATCAAGTACCGAGAGGCAAGTAAGACGTCCCGGAAAGCAGTAGAGCAATACAGCCCACCAAAGGGCCAAGTTGTTTCAAGGCAGAAAAGCATGGATTTGCTCCTGGATTGATAAGGTCGCAAGACCTACCTGGAGATGGTGGAGAAGTAGATACGGAATCTAATGATATAAATATTTTTTTTGGGTACATCGGTTGTAAGGTGGCCTTTAAAAACTGGTAGCTCTACTGTGGGCACATCAATTTATGAGGTGGCCTTCAGAAACTGGCAACTCTTTTGTTTGCAGTTCGTTTATAATGTTGCCTCCAGAAACTGGCACCTCTCGTATGGGAACATCGCTTGTAAGGTTGCCTCCAGAAACTGGCACCTCTCGTATGGGAACATCGCTTGTAAGGTTGCCTCCAGAAACTGGCACCTCTCGTATGGGAACATCGCTTGTAAGGTTGCCTCCAGAAACTGGCCCCTCTCGTATGGGAACATCGCTTGTAAGGTTGCCTCCAGAAACTGGCACCTCTCGTATGGGAACATCGCTTGTAAGGTTGCCTCCAGAAACTGGCACCTCTCGTATGGGAACATCGCTTGTAAGGTTGCCTCCAGAAACTGGCACCTCTCGTATGGGAACATCGCTTGTAAGGTTGCCTCCAGAAACTGGCCCCTCTCGTATGGGAACATCGCTTGTAAGGTTGCCTCCAGAAACTGGCACCTCTCGTATGGGAACATCGCTTGTAAGGTTGCCTCCAGAAACTGGCACCTCTCGTATGGGAACATCGCTTGTAAGGTTGCCTCCAGAAACTGGCCCCTCTCGTATGGGAACATCGCAAGGTTGCTCCAGAAACGGCTCGTATGGGAACATCGCTTGTGGTTGTCCAGAAACTGGCACCTCTCGTATGGGAACATCGCTTGTAAGGTTGCCTCCAGAAACTGGCACCTCTCGTATGAACATCGCTTGTAAAGGTTGCTCGAAACTGGCACCTCTCGTATGGGAACATCGCTTGTAAGGTTGCCTCCAGAAACTGGCACCTCTCGTATGGGAACATCGCTTGTAAGGTTACCTCCAGAAACTGGCACCTCTCGTATGGGCACAATCTTTTGTAAGTTTAGCTTCAGAAACTCACAGGTCTCTTGTGGGAATATTGGTTGTAAGGTTGCCTTTAGAGACTGGCCCGCCTCTTTTGGGCACATTAGTTGTAAGGTTACCTTCAGAAATTGAACGTTTTTTTTTCTTGGGCACATGAAGTGTAAGTTTGCTCTCAAAAATTGGCAGCTTTCTTGTGCGCACATAAGTTGTAAGGTTGCCTTCAGAAACTGGCAGCGCTCTTGAGGGCACATTGGTTGGGTGGATGCCTTTAGAAATTAACAGCTCACTTGTTAGCACATCTATTGTTAGATTGAATTCAGAAATTGGCAGTTCTCTGGTGGGCACATAGGTTGCCTTCATAAAATGTTAACTCTCTTGCGGGAACATCATTTATAAGGTTGCCTTTAGAAACTGGCAGCTTTCTTGTAGGCACATCGGTTGTAAATTTCCCTTAAAAACTGGCAGACCTCTTGTAGACACATCGGTTGTAAGGTTGCCTTCAGATTATGTCAGATTTCTTGTGGGCACGTTTGTTGTGAGATTTCCTTCAGAAATTGGCAAGTCTATTGTGAACACACTCTTTGTATGGGTGCATTCAAAAACTGGCGTGTCTCTTCTGAAGCACATCGGTTGTAAGTTTTGCCTCCAGGACCTGACAGCTGCCATGTGGGTACATCGGTTGCGCTTTTGAAACTGGCAGCTTTCTTGTGGGGCACATCTGTTGTAAGTTTGCTTTCAGGAATGAGCAGCTCTATTGCGGGCACATTGTTTGTAAGGTTACCTTAAAAACTGGCAGCTTTTTTTGAGGGCATATCGGTTGTAATATTGTTTTCAGAAACTGGCAGACCTCATGTGGGCACATCGGTTGTAAGATTGAATTCAGAAATTGGCAGCTCTCTTATATGAACCTTGATTGTAAGGTTGTTTTCAGAAACTGGCAGCTCTCTTGTAGACACATCGCTTATAAGTTTGCCTTCAGAAATTGGTAACTCTCTTCTGGGCACATCGGTTGTGAGTTTACAATCTGAAATTGGCAGCTTTCATGTGGGAACATCGATTGTAAGATTTCCTTCATTAGTAACCTGTGTTTAAAACCAGGCATACTTGAATTTTGAATATGGAAAATCAAGATTAAAAGCCGCATCATCAACTCTTCTGAATACATGACCTTGTACCAAACTTAATTGAAGAAAATATCTGAATCTTCTGTTTGGATACAGTTATTCGCTCATATTATTAAAAAAAATATGGCCAATCTTGTTTCCTTCACTTGTTTGCACGAAAAGAAGAATTCCACACAAATTCTCATGTAAATTAAGGAAGTGATACAAATGGACATTTCTAGCAATCGAAAAATAAGGTATGGCTAATTAGGGGTAGGTGCGGGGAGATTAATGCATGTGTTTTGGAAAGGGTGGCAAAACTCAAAGGGAATCTAAGGAGAATTTTATTTTTATACTTAACTTTACCGATTCATATAAAATATTATAATACTTTCCTAAATAAAACACTAATAAACCAGTTTTTTCCAAAGAGTAATGGTATAATACAAAATCTTACAATATTATAGGTCTTTACCTGGCATCTCTGTTTCTGTTACCCGCCGCTATAACGTATCTTCCCGTGCCTTTTTTAAAAAATATTTTCATGGTAACTGTTCTGATTACCTTTCCTCTTATGTACTTTTCAACACAGTACTAGATTGGCAGTTAGGTCTCATCATTTTGTAGTAGAATTTGGTAGATATAATCATTCTAGGCTAACAGTTTCTTCTTTCACACTTTACGCTTGTGGACACTTTTCCGGTTTTAATTTTCAGTCATGTTTTATCTTCAAAAATTTATATGCAATGTCAATCTTCGTATTCTGTCCCCCTTAATTCCTGTTATTTTATTGTCCTTTCTCCCAGATTCTTTCCCTGTCATTTCCTTTTTGCATTCACCGCCATCCTAGGTGAAGTGACAAAAAAAATGTACATTTTGAAAATGAAACATTTTTTTTTCCCCACTTTTTTAAAGTGCTTATCTAATCTAATCTAAACTTATTTAGAAATGGAACTTTGTCTGTGTGTGTGTCCCCGTTACCTATAGATTCCGAAACGGCTGAACCGATTTTTTTGAAAATTTACACAGTTGTACTATAAGCGTCTGTGAGTATTCTTAGCTAGGTTTTGTGTTGAGCTCCCCCCGATAAATATCGAAAATCGAAAAAATCGGGTTATAGAAGGAGTGGTCCGATTTTAATCAAATTTGATACACTCATAGACAAAGACATAAGAAACGACATTCAGAAGTTTCAAAGTTGCGGTTCTTACAATAGTGCAGAAAGTTGATAATATATATATATATATATATATATATATATATATATAAAAGGCAAGATGTTTGGGTGTGTGTCTGTTTATCTGCCTGTATGTCTGTATTTTTTTTTTCAGCCTTTTTATTTTAGTTTTTGCTTCGGGTTTGGCTCTAAGTAGGTATAATTGTAGTTCTTAGTCTCAGCCATGATACCATTTACTCAGAGGACTTATCTAGACTTCAAAATTCAGTTTTGACTAACATCCATTCATTTTTCTTTCAGTCTACGGTTTCGCTTTAACTGGAAACAACTATTGCTTTTTAGTCTTTCGTGCTAACGTCCAAAGAGTCTGAGCTCCAGGATCATGGATTAGTTTTAAAGCTTTCATTACACCCGAGCAACACCGGGCTATACTGCTAGTCATCATTAATTCTGTCCAACTTTATTGCTTATCGGCTATTTGGCTAGGATTTACTCGTTACATTTTTGTGTCGGATGTGGTACCGAATCATCTCTGAGTTGCAACTCAGAGATGACAGAGTGCAGCTCAGTTGTAGCTACGTCCGCGAGGACAGGGTTGCACCTAAGAAAAATTACACTGATAGATGCCCGGTCCCGGGGAACAGTGTCCCGCGGCCGCGCCACCCCATTGCAGCAGAGGGGTGAACCAGGTACTCGTCAACGGGGCCAGCTCAACCGGCGGTTGAGGGGACTGGGGAGTTTTTGTCCCTGTGTCCATCTGTACGCAGTCGGGTACTCCTTAAAAAATGACCTTGTGCCACATCTCGCTCCAGTGGGGGAGTAAGGTAAATACCGTAAATACCATATTTGGCTAGGATGAAATTGTAGTATCTGTTCTCTCCTTATTTTAAATGTAAGAAGATGCTAGGTCCCGAGGATGCCAAATTTGTGACAGCTCCTTTCTTATTGCACTAAGAGGGGTGGGGGTTAGTGTAATATCAACGCCAGCGTGACAGTGATCACGGGTCTGGACAAATTTTTTACTTTGGCACGTATAGATATTGATGCGGATGGGCACCCTACATAAAAAGCGACATTGTGTCACATCACTTAGTGTGGAGGTCAGGTAGCTTACGCTTTTCGGCCGTCGGGCCAGAATTAATGCGTTGTATATGTTGTTGTGGTGCAGTGGATATCGGTTCGGAACGAGAAATCGGGGAGCAGAGTCCGAATTCCAGTTGAATCCATTGCCTTCACTTAACGCGCAAATACCCTTTGGAAAGGTATTACTCCGTCTCTTCCTTCCAGTTATGGATTAAATAACAGGACAGATTGGGTTCTATAGCCTTGGCTGGCAACCAGTCTACCGCAGAAAGCAATGGCAACCTACTGCAGGATAATCTTCTGCCCAGTCAGTCATGTCTCTTTCGAGACATGATCGCCCAAGCGTATTTCATGTATGGCACTTAACTAACTGATATGTTATTATTTAACAATGGAGAAGGAGCCTGGTACTGGAGATACCAACACTGGGACAGTCTCTTCCTCATTGCACTAAACGATTCAGAAATATAAGACTGCCAAAAGATATACTTGGGTACCCCGTGCTTTCGGCCTTGTGCCATATCTAAACGGCGCTTAGAAAATCAACTATCAAAAGATATACCATTTACATTTATATATTGTTGCGTATAAAAGTTAGGGTTACAATCAATAACCCAGCCAAAAATCGGAGTGGGAGCTTACCCTACCGTAGAATCGCCAACGTGTTATACTGACCCATTTCAAGAGCTATTAATTCATGCTACGCAATAATTTTTATTCTGTTTCATTGTCTCCTCAAAAATCAGATGTGTGCTTGTGAACGGATGGAATAATAACCCATTTCCAGTGGTATGTTACCAAAAACAATATGGAATTAATGGTCGTTAATGCAATGACGGGTCTACGGCTATATCGTGTTGAATACACTGATTCTCGTCCGATCACCGAAGGTTAAGCAACATCGAGCCTGGTCGGTACTTTATGGGTGACCGTTTGGGAATGCCAGGTGCTGTAAACGTAAGGACCAAGAATGGTCCACTGGTTCTCCAGGTTTGGGGGTTCGGCGCAGGGCTAACAACCCTGCCCCATAAAAAAAAAGTTTGTTACGGAAACAGTAACAAAAAGTTGCTACCCTATGCACCATTGGTTGTAATGGATGTGAATGCAATGAGGTGATGCTGCCTGGAAAATGGATTTTCATGAACCATACTGTATTTGAAGATGAAGAGCAATTAATCCCAGCAGATAAACTGGAGTATAAACGAAACAAACATTGAAACATGTAAGCTTTCTTAAAATAGCTCAAGTTCAAATAGGATTAAGGAAATAGATATACGCCAGACTGCCTTGAAAAATCAGCATTTAAAATCTAGGCCTGAACAACCGGTGGCCCATATCTAGTCCACCAAGCAGGCAACGAAAGGAAGATTGTGACAAAAATCTTTCTGGACCACCTCAAGGAGGCTGACAATGTGTGTAACAGATTTTTGGTATTAGCTGATGAGTGATGACTACCCAAGTATTAACCCATTGACACACTTCTTCATCAGCAATCATAACAAGCCAGTGACGAGACTTTTTTGTTATGATATCTGATACTGCTTTCATGCCTTTCCTATGAGATTTAGTGAGAAGTAGTATAATCAAAAATTCAAAATTTATCGATTTGGAAAAGTTCACATTGTTGAGGAATAGAACGTTTGCAGATATGAACAGTGTGGATACAGAAATCAACAGTGCATGGTGACTGTCAGTTTTATGCCATCTATATCCATTGTCATATATATATATATATATATATATATATATATATATTTTAAGATATTTTTTTCGATAAATAATGAATTTTAGTAGAGTTGTTTTAATTATTTTTAAATTTAAATTAGAAATAATTTATGAGTTTTAAAAATTTTAAAATTCTGTACTAATTTGTAGCGAGCAAGGGATCTAATTATTAAATAAAACTATTAAGTAATAATGAATAGAAACACTTACAATTCAGCGAAACCCAATATTTTAAGAAGCATTTCGAATTTTGTGTGCACGCATGTAAATAAACATAACGATATTTCTAAATACGGCTTTATCAGAAAATAAAAGCAGTAGTTATAGAAAATGAGAAATTTATTTGTAATTTTCTAAAATGTCGCACTATTTGGGCTTTGATCAGGAGGTCTTACGTACCCGTGCGGTCTAAGGCACGTTAGATCTATTGAAAGTTTCCCCGGGGAACGTAGGTTCGAGTTCTGCCGGAGGACGCATATTTTCCTAACAAGATCTCTCGAATATTCAGGCCAGTGGATATAAATAAATATACTGTTTAATAATGAAAAAAATAAATAAATAAAAAAAATCAGTATCGACTGAAATATCAGTATCTATTAAAAATAACGTTTAATCAAATAAAAAAGAAAATATGTCGGATTTAATCAATTTCCTAAAAATTTCTTTACGTTAGGATACGAAACAGGACAGCTATGTATATTTTGAGAATTAGAAGAAATGTGTGTTTAAAAGCACTGTTCGGGCTTTGTTTGATCATATATATATATATATATATATATATATATATATATATATATATATATATAATTAAATTTGCTTTTTAATTAAAAATACATTGCGACACAAATTTCTATGTTTCGAGATTTCTACCTCGTCTTCAGGCAATGTTAAATCATAGTTGTGAAAATGATTTTCACTTAAATATAAGAAACAGTACGTTTGTTATTTATAGATATAAATTTATGTGTGTGTTCAATTTAACTAAATAGAATAGAGATTCACTTTAAATTTGAAAAAAGCTTATATTTTTGAGGAATACATGATTTCTTCTTTGAATCTTAGCGGCCAAAATAGCAACTTAATTTTTAAAACCCCTCTCTAGACCCTATTTCCATTGATGAATCCATTATTGTTACAAAATGTTTTCTTTCAGATTACTCCATAACCCAACATTTTCTAAAACAAGAAAGAAAAGGGATGAAGAAAAAAAAAACATTTTATATTTTTGATCTAATTTAAAGGGACTTTTGAGTAAATATACTATTTTTATTTCGATTCAGAATGCATTTTATTTTAATTTTTCAAAACTTTTATTTATAAATAACATTTTTTATTTTTTAATATCCATTTATTTATTAAATCATTTTTTAAATTAATTTTATTCTTTTTATATAAAATCTATTTTATTATTATTATATTCTAATAGAATTCTTAATATCATAATACAATCTTTTAAATATCTATTTAATTATTACAAAAAATTTAAATATCAATTTAATTATATTATGCTCTACAATATTTATTGTATTGAGCACTTTTTAAGAAAAAGTAAATGCCGGAGAACTCGGAACTGTAAAACTGTTAGTTTTCTTTACATGGATTTATATATATATATATATATATATATATATATATATATATATATATCTGGTCGGGTGCCCCTGCTATTCTCCTCGGGCTTCTTGACAAAATACAGCGAAGAATCTGTAATCTGATTGATACCAACTTAGCTGACCGCCTGCAGTCACTCTCTCACCGGCGTGACGTGGCTTGCCTGTGCCTCTTCTACAAATACTTTCATGGCTTCTGCTCTGATGAATTTAAATCACTGGTGCCCCCTAGGTGTGAGTTCGCACGAGATACTAGATTGGCAACTAGGTCCCACCCTTTTACAGCGAAACCGATGAAATGTAACCGCAATTTCTACTCCAACAGCTTCTTTTCTCGCACTTTCCGCCTGTGGAATTCCCTTCCGCATGCTTGCTTCCCCGAAGGCTATAACCTCCAGGAGTTTAAATGTAAGGTCAATAGACACCTCCTAACACACTAACCCTCCCATTCTCCCCAACTCTCCCCCTATGTACATCCTAACTCGTCTATCGCCCTGTGTAACCCCCTGCGCTATAGTGGCAGTGGAATGCCTTACTTGGGGTGACATGATTAATATATATATATATATATATATATATATATATATATATATATATATTGATTGTTTAATACTTAGTTTTTGGTCATAATAGGGTTAGAACAGCACACATTTGTATTAAAAAGTGTTCGATACGATTATATTGTAGAGCTTTTGAATTATTTTCCATTTTTAAATGAGTTATTTCTCTATCTAGGTTTTTACCATGAGTGGTGTCTTCAGGCGATTTTTAATAACTAAAAATTAAAAATCCGCCTGAAGACACCACTTATGGTAGAAACCTAGCGAAATAACTCATTTAAAAATGGAATATATATAATCTCTCTGTCTGCCATCAGTATGGTTGATGCTAACCTCCAGAGAAATGAATCGTTGTGGTTTCTCGGGCTAATGTCCTCTATCTTTATCTAAAAAAAAAGATACACGTTTTATTTTAAAAAAATACTGAAGTTATTCAGATGTTACTTTTATTGTAGACTAGCAGTATAGCCCGGCGTTGCTCGGGTGTAATGAAAGCTTTAAAACTAATCCATTATCCTGGAGCTCAGACTCAGCCTAAAGAATATTTATGTGAAGTTTGGTAAGAATCGGATAAAAATTGTGGATTTGTATAAAGGACATACGGACAGATAAACAGACACACACACAAACATCTTGCCTTATATATATATATATATATATATATATATATATATTATTGACTTTCTGTACTATTGTAAGAACTGCAACCTTGAAACTTCTGAATATCGTTTCTTATGTCTTTGTCTATGAGTGTATCAAATTTGATTAAAATCGGACCACTCCTTCTATAACCCGATTTTTTCGATTATCTATTTTTATCGGGGGTACCTCGGCACAAAACCTAGCTAAGAACACTCGCAGACTCTTATAGTACAACTGTGTAAATTTTCAAGAAAATCAGTCCAGCCGTTTCGGAGTCTATAGGTAACACGCACGCACGCACGCACGCACGCACGCACGCACGCACGCACGCACACACAGTTCCATTTATAAATAAGTTTAGATTTAGAAGTCGATGTATTAAATGTCTAAACCGACCACCTCTGCTAATGCAACAATATTGAGCTGTTTTTAATTTGGCAATGGAATTTTTAAATCTTCTGAATGCGAAGTCATTAATTACCCCTGAAAATAGTTTAAACGTTAAATATAGCAACAATATATGAGGATGGCTCGAAGGTGCTAAATAAATTTATGATTTTTTTTATAATCATTTCACCCCAAGCAAGGCAAAAATGCCGCTGCTGCGCGGAGGGTTATAGTGAGAGAATAAAAAAGGTACAGGTGATGTCGAAGAATAGATAAAAGATAGATGGTAGTCAAGTCAATAAAATATGGTAAATGACGTTGCATTTAAACTTTTAGAGATTGTAGCTATCAGGGAAGCAAGCAAATGAAAGCGAGTTCTACAAACAAGAAATGCGAAAAATTAATTGTTTCAATAGAAGAAGCGGTTGCATTTAACTGTTTCGACTATAAAATGGGTGGGACCTATATGCCAATCTATTAGCATGAGTAAATACATCTGGTCGGAGTTGCCATGAAAATACTTATAGAAAAGACTGAGGGAAGCCAAATCACGTTGGTGAGAAAGTGACTGAACGCAAGCTGCTACGTCAAGATCGATTATATTGCAAATCCGCGTTTGGATTTTGTCAAGAACTTCAAGAAGATGAATAGCAGAAACCCCGACCAGATATGACAACAGTATTCAATGCATGGATAAACGGTAGATTTATAAATTTGCTAAATAGATTCTGACAAGAAAAACTTCCTGGCCTGACACAGTGACCTATCCTTCTTAGCAGTAGACGCAGCTATAGATTCGATGTAGTCATTCCCTTTGGGATCCTTTGAGAGAGTAAGGCCAAGGAGACGCAGTCTGTTGCTTTCTAGGAAACTAGTTTTTCCCTGATGGTTAAAACAAGAGCAGCTCCGTTTTGGAGGCATTAAAATTTACGAGCCATTTCCCATCCCATTCAATCACAGACTGGAGGTCATTTTGAGATGTAGCAGCCAGGTTTACTTTGTCAGCCTTGGTAGATTTCTTATTAAAACGGGCGTAAATGGTGGTCTCATTTGCATCGATGCCAACTTGGGAACTGATTACGTCAGGAAGATCATTGATAAAGATCAGAAAAAGCGTAGGACCTAGGATAGAGCCTTGAGGGACGCCCACGTTTGTATGAAAGGATCTAGAAGCTTGCCCATTCAAAACAAACTTCATTTCACTTTTTGATAGGAAAGATTGAATTAAACAACCATCAAGAAATACTGTAGCTTTAGAGCTTGCACAGAAGACCAGCATGCCAAACCCTGTCAAATGCTTTCGAGAGATCAAGAGCAACAGGATGTATCCAAAGAAGTCAAATTTAGGATGTGTGTACGCATGTCTAAAGGTTGTTTTTAATTTGTGTGCATGTCTGTTTATTTTTATTTTTATTTTATAATCGTGTGGCCCTCAAGCAAGGCATTTTACTGCCACTGTTATGCAAGGGTTTACGTAGGAGGAATGTTATGAGTGACAAGTTACAGGGGGTGTCAGGAAGAGGGTATGACAAAGAAGAGAATACTGATGAGCAAATTTATAAATCTACCGTTTATCTGTGCATTGAATACTGTTGTCATATCTGGTCGGGGTTTCTGCTATTCATCTTGAAGTTCTTGACAAAATCCAAACGCGGATTTGCAATATAATCGATCTTGACTTAGCAGCTTGCGTTCAGTCTTTTCTACAAGTATTTTCATGGCAACTGATGAGAGTGGACGGAGAAAAAGCATGAGAGAGAGGATGTAAGTTAGTGAGACAGGAGATGACTATTGACTTTACATTTGAATTCTTGAAGATTGTAGCTGTCGGGAAAGCAAGTAAGCGGAAGAAAATTCCACAAGCGGGAAGTGCGAGAAAAGAAGCTGATGGAGTAGAATTTGCGTTTACAATTTGTTGGTTTCACAGTAAAAGAGTGGGACCTAGTTGCTAATCTTGTGGCTCGAGAAAATTCATATATAGGAATTCATATACTTCATTGAAAAAAAAAACAATAAAATATAACGATAATGATATTGTCTTTCAGAGTGATTAATATAAATTGGATTAAGTGCCTTCTCCTTCTATGTGCCCTGTCCCTTCAGGACGTAGGCGATCATGGCTTTCCACGTCTCCCTATCCATGGTGGCTCTTTGCACGCCTTCTCCTGTTACACCATGCAACTCTCGTTCCATCATCCACCTGATTAGGTCCTTTAAATATGTTATCCTCTGTTTTCCCCTGTCTCTTTTCCCCTCTATCCGGCCTGTTAGTATCAGGTTCTCGAAGCCCTCCTTCCTCATTGCATGTCCCAGGAACTTCAGCTGTCTCTTCCTGATGCTCGGTATTAATTTCCTTTTTGTTTCCATCATTTCTAAGACCTCATCATTGCTCACATGCTCGATCCATGATATTCGCAGCATCCTTCTGTAGAACCACATTTCAGTTACTTCAAGTTTTTTCTTTCATCTTTGATGATATTGTCCAGCATTCACTGCCATATTGAAGAACTGACAACACATAGCAATCCAGTACTCTTCGAAGCACATAATAATAAACCCATGTTATTGTTAGCACAGAAGTTGAACAAATGTTTTTCTTTGGTCTTGACACAAGGCAGCTGATCTTTGCATGTAATAACCGTTTCAGACTTTTACGTGCCAACCTTTCTGACGATATCCCAACCAGTGTCTAAAATGTCTTTAACAGCACTTAAAGTAACCGTTCCTGGCATTTGATGGTGGACTTCTATGTTAATAACACAGTGCGGCAGAAATATCTCTTACATAACGTTAGGACATTAGTCAGCCCGGTTCACACTCCACCCTCCACCCACGTCTATTGAACAGGTGAAGAGGCTCATCCCTTGTTCCCTGTTTAGGATGTGGTTTCCGGCTCTTTTCCAATCTTTTCACTCTTTTCTTTTTCAATTGGAGTAGATAGACTAAACTATCGCCCGGTTCACACTCCACCCACGTTTATTGAACAGGTGAAGAGGCTCAACCCTGTTCCCTGTTTAGGATGTGGTTTCCGGCTTTCTTTTTTCCAATCTTTTCACTCTTACGTAGCCCCCTGCGCTTCAGTGGCGTTACCGCCTTGCTCGGAGTGATATGATTAAAAGAAAAAAAGGCACACCATTGCTACAAATGTCTTACCATTATGTGTTAGGTATTTATTCCACAACCTGTATATTGTTGAACTGTTTTAACTTTGACGATTCAATTTTTAAATTTTATAAAGCGATAGCCATTAAGCACTCTTAGAAAAAATGTAAACGTTAAGTATAGCAAAAATGGGTGCGTGGCCGAGTGGTTACAACATTCTCTTTCTGATCATGAGGTTTGGATATTTGTCTCTACAGAGGCCCGACAATATTTTTCGGACACTTTAGTATTCGACTTTCCGAGTACCATAGAGTGGCGAAATTCCTTCAATAGAATAGCATAAACATATAAAGACAATACCTGTAATAAAAATGGAAGAAAATCGATTAGGTAAGGAAAAATATTTATTTTTCATCATTTTTTACAAAACACACGCGACATTATTTTTCGGACATCGTTGAAAAACTGTTAATAGTCTGTAATATCACCTTTCTTCTCAATAACTTTTATCAATCGCTCTTCATAATGATCAAACATATGCACAATAACATCTCTACGTGTTTCTATTAGTTGTTTTTTGGCATCTAGTATCCGTTCCCATAGTTGAGCCACTTTCGTTATTTCAGGTCCATCATAGACAAGTTGCACAAGCATTTCCCAAACATTTTCTATTAAATTTAGATCTGGGCTTTTTGCAGGCATAAAGTAGTCATATTCACTTTAGCCATCCATTCTTTCATGAGTTTTGACACATGGATGCTGCAATTGTCTTGCTGTAGAACGAAATCATTCCCTATCTCTCTTCTTATCCTTGGTAGGGCTTTCTCGTCCAGCAACTGTTTGTAGCTTTTGCTGTTCTGTCGTCCTTTCAGCCACTCCAACCGTATATTTCCATTAGCAAAGATCATACCCCAAACCATAACACCTCCTCCTCCCATCTGTCGTTTGTTCAGTACAGCAGGCTCACCCCTTCTCGACCAAGTACACCATCCATCGGGCCCATCAAACTTGAAACGCTTCTCATCAGTAAATATAACCTTCTTAAAGTCAACATGCTTTGTTAACCACCTTTTAGCACACTCCAGTCTTACTCCTTTGTGTTTCTTTGTTAGTGTAATTTTTTTCTTAGCCTTTGCATACTTCAAACCAATCCTATGCAGCGTTCTTTGTACTGTTCGGACGTTTACATCCAATTCGCATTTCTCTTTCACTTTTCTTGCTGTAACTTTTTCTCCAGATGTCAAAAGCTGTGTCACAGTCCTCTTCATTCTCCTTTCAGTCCTCTTGCCAATTGATCTTTTCCGTCCTCTCTTCTTTTTCCGCTCGGAGTTTGTCTTCAGCATGTATTCGACCGTTGATTTCGACAGCTTCAAATCCATGGCGATCCTTCTGATGCTGAGGCCATCATCCCGCTTCTTCCGTGCCAAACAAACGACTTCCTTTGAATGCATTTTACCTCATTAAACTTAATTGTTTTGCCAGTAAAATAGAACAGATAATTGATTCTAATGATGACAGCTAAGTGTACAAGCAGAAAATTTGCATACAGCAACATATACATGAACTTAGCTCTTAATAAAATAGGATTTTTTGTCATGTCCGAAAAATAGTGTCGCGCAAGTTTTCGCAAAAATCACAAAAAACTAAAATTATCAAAGCCAAACTAAAAAAAAAATTACACTAGTAGTGGATTTTCACTCCTCAACTACGTACTTACAATCTCAAAAGTTTTTGGCACTAGTAACCACCTTGAAGTACTTTTTTCAAAGTGTCCGAAAAATATTGTCGGGCCCCTGTATTTCCTTAATAACATATGGACCAATGAATAAAAGGGTTAGTTGGATACAGTGACTTGACTCAAAGAGTTGTGGCGACAGTAGTAGCCCACAAAGAATTTAGAGAGTCGAGTTAAATAAAGATGACTAAGACACCCAGAAGTGGCATGACTCATAGAACGAGAACAATCTATCCCGGTGATCGAAATAAAGGCTTTGGTTCAAAATTCCAGTACCTGAAGAAGGCAGAAGCGTACAGCGGTCGAAACGTCGTGAATAAGACAATAAACATGAGAATGTTCGAATGTCAGCATGGTCGATTTATTAGGAATGCGTCTTCTTGAGGCTAACGGTTTGAAGAAGGAGATCCTAGTGTGGGGCAAGTGTGGAAAGTGCCTGAAAACCATACCACGGGTTGACCTAAGCCGTGTGAGTGAAATTGGTAGACGGGACCCTATGGGAGCCATCAATGGTTAGGCTAGCACGAAGTCACACGTCATCGTGACTGAGGGTTTGAGTGTCCTGGTCTTGTTCAGACTGTTGATCACGCTAGATAACTCGTTATCCCCCAGAAACTGTAACTAAGGTCCACTCAGCATAGTTGTAGTATAAACCACAGGTGGGCCTGTGGGTGTTGAACAAACAAAAATGAGCCTGAGCAGGCAACCTTGGATACAAGTGGCCAGCCATTATTATTATTATATAGTGAAAATATATGAAGTGAGTTAGAAGGTGTAAAATTGTGTCAAAGAAGTTAGATTTACTATACGTATGCGTAAATTTTCGGGTTTTTCCTAATTTGTATGCACACCCATTTATTTCACTACTTGCAGTATAGCCCGGCGTTGCTCGGGTGCAATGAAAGCTTTAAAACTAATCCATGGTCCTGGAGCTCAGACCCTTTGGACGTTGGCACGATAGATTAAAAAGCAATAGTTGTTTCAAGTTAAAGCGAAACCGTAGACTGAAAGAAAAATGAATGGATGTAAGTCAAATTTTGGTTTCCTGGTATTGATTTATATCCATATATTATTGATTTTCTGCACTATTGTAAGAACTGCAACCTTGAAATTTCTGAATATCGTTTCTTATGTCTTTGTGTACAAGTGTATCAAATTTGATTAAAATCGAAACACTCCTTCTATAAGCCGATTTTTTCGATAATCGATTTTCGATATTTATCAGGATGTGCGTTGTGGCGCAGTGGATATCGGCTCGGAACGAGAAATCGGGGAACCGAGTTCGAATTCCAGTTGAATTCCTTGCATTCACTTACGCGCAAATACCCTTGGGAAAGGTATTAATCCGCCTCTTTCCCTCCAGTTATGGGTTAAATAATAGGACAGATTGGGTTCTATAGCCTTGGTCGGCAACCAGTCTACCGCAGAAAGCAATGGCAACCTACTGCGGGATAATCTTCTGCCCAGTCAGTCATGTCTCTTTCGAGACATGATCGCCCAAAGCGTGTATCGCGCATGGCACTTAACTGACTGACCTCGACACAAAACCTAGTTAAGAACACTCGCAGACGCTTATAGTACAACTGTGTAAATTTTCAAGAAAATCGGTTGAGCCGTTTTGGAGTCTATAGGTAACGGATACACACACACACACACACACACAGTTCCATTTATAAATAAGTTTAGATTAGATTTATTGGGCATGAAAACAAACTACATCCTGTAACAAGGCCTCTAATCGGGAGATTGGAGGTTTAGATAAGCGTGGAATCACCACTTAATTGCTGTTGCTCCCAGGTTCACCCATCGGGCATCAAAGTCTTTGATCGGAAGATTAGAGGTTTTAATGAGGGCCGAACGACCTCTTATTTGCTGTTGCTCCCAGGTCCACCTTTCCGACAGGAAGGTCTATAATCGGAAGAAGCGTGGAATCACTACTTAATTGCTGTTGTTCCCAGGTCCTCCCTGATCCGGGGTGGTAACAACAGTTAGGGTCCCAGTTATGGGAAAACAGAGAAATTACCTAGAAAAATAAATCTGTGTAGAGAAGGGTAAGCTGAACTCTCGAACTTTGGGAATATTCCTAGAGATGGTGCCTTGATAAAAACATTGAGTTTCTAGTCTCCTAAACTGATTAGTATTAGTAATGGGAATACAACTGTAAAACACGCTGCAATATTTTATGATGGTTTAATTACGTATTAATCTCAACTCCATTAACGGGGCTCAAGTCATCAAGGAAAGTCCCACGTGACAAAACATAGACCCAGCTTACCAAAGATGATGTAAAACATGGACCCAGCTTACCAAAGATGTAAAATATAGACCCAGCTTACCAAGGATGATGTAAAATATAGACCCAGCTTACCAAAGATTATGTAAAACATAGACCCAGCTTACCAAAGATGATTTAAGGAAGTTCGCGATCACAATCAGAACAACATAAGATACGCAGATGATACAGTATTGATAGCTAATACGGAAAGAAAACTACAATACCTCCTAAAAAAGGTAAATGATGTCGAAAGAAAGGACAACATATAAACTACAAGAAAACCTAATGTATGATCATCATTAAACAGAGGAGCCCAAAATGCCAATTACTGGCTGGGGATACTAAAATCAAGCAGGTACAAAAATGTAAGTACTTGGGAAGTGTCCTAACAGAAGACGGAAAGTGCGACACTGAGATCAAGAAGGCGGAAAGAGTACTCGATTGCTATGTCAGTTCTTCAATATGGTAGTGAATGCTGGACAATATCATCAAAGATGAAGGAAAAAACTTGAAGCAACTGAAATGTGGTTCTACAGAGGGATGCTGTGAGTACCATGAGTCGAGCGTGTGAGAGCAATGATGAGATTTTAGAGAGGATGGAACGAAAAGGAATTTAATACTGAACATCAGCAAAAGACAACTGAAGTTCTTGGAACGTGATGAGGAAGGAAGGCTTGGAGAATCTGATACTCACAGGTCAGATAAAGAGAAAAAAGACAGGGGAAAGCAGCGGATAACATATTTGAAGTTCCTCAGCAGATGGATGGCAGAGCGAGATTCGGGTAACAGGCCGTACACAAAATCGGCCGGTCTGAAGAACATTCAAGAAAACCTCCCAATTTATGCCAGCATGGAAACAGACGTTAAACAATGATGATGATGATGAATATTAACACACAAACAAACAAGAAACAACAACAAAAATCCGTGTATTAAAATTTGCGAATATGTAATATTGTTAACGTTCTATTTCTTATTGGTTGCAGTTACTGCACATAGGTGCAGCAAAAATTTTGTGAATAAACTTGCACAATATTTTACTGTGTGAAACGTACAAAGACGGACACTAACCGACTGACGAGAAAACAAAGTAAAAAAAAAAATTTCTCAATAACAAACAAACAAACAAAACCTTGTGATATTGCGACTGTCACTGCACTTGGGGGGTCGTAACAGACGCTTGTAATTTATGGACACAACCCGACCGACTGTCATGTCTCCTCTGCATCATGTTCCCCCAAACTGTGACACCTGCAGTCTGCAAGACGAAAGAACAAACAAATAATCCAAACACACGCTCTCTCACACACAGCTAGCCACCTTAAGAATAAGCAGAAATAAAAGATAAAACATGAATTTGCATTATACAGGTTAAAGCTCAATTTCGTGGCCTGTCTTACCGTCCCGACCACTTGTCTTCCATCTTGCTTAATCACTAACATTTACCATGTTGTATTTTACATGCAATCCTTTTTATACAGACAGACGGTAACAATAGATGTTCTATTTAAATTCAATGTTGACTTTAACAATTCCTCATTGGTTAGTTTCCTCTCTGCTTTCTTTGCCTTTTTGAAAAATTCAAAACTGGTTGGGTTATAACTGACTTATAAGTTACTGTAGAAAATTCGACCTTGTACCGAATTAAAGTCTATGTGTGTTTTTTTAATACAATATCGTTTCAGCAGGTAGGCAATCATGGTTCTCCACACATTCTCTTCTTTATTATCCGTGAACTGCCATGGTATCTTATAGAAGATAGTAACTATTCTATGGTTTGTGATCGAGTATAACCCTTTCCTAGATTGCTTGCTATCCAAGGCTTAAGAACCGGGTCTACCCTGCTATTTAAACCCTTATTAGAGGGATGAAAGATTGATTTTCAAGACTCTACTACACCAACCCCTGCTTATATTTCCGTATTTCTTCCCACCCCTACTATTCCGACCCCTGCTTATATTTCCGTATTTCTTTCCACCCCTACTATTCCGACCCCTGCTTACATTTCCGTATTTCTTTCCACCCCTACTATTCCGACCCCTGCTTATATTTCCGTATTTCTTCCCACCCCTACTATTCCGACCCCTGCTTACATTTCCGTATTTCTTCCCACCCCTACTATTCCGACCCCTGCTTACATTTCCGTATTTCTTTCCACCCCTACTATTCCGACCCCTGCTTACATTTCCGTATTTCTTTCCACCCCTACTATTCCGACCCCTGCTTACATTTCCGTATTTCTTCCCACCCCTACTATTCCGACCCCTGCTTACATTTCCGTATTTCTTTCCACCCCTACTATTCCGACCCCTGCTTATATTTCCGTATTTCTTCCAACCTCTACTATTCCGATACCTGCTTATATTTCAGCATTTTTCCACCCCTTATTATTTTGACCTCTGCTTATATTTCCATATATCTTCCCCTAATATTCCGACCCCTGCTTCTTTTTCTATGTGCCATGTCCCTTCAGGACGTAGGAGATCAAGGCCTTCCACGTATACCTATCCCTGGTGGCTCTTAGCCCGCTTTCTCTTGTTACCCAAACCCCGCTCTGCCATCCACCTGCTGAGACACTTCAAATATGTTATCCGCTGCTTTCCCCTGTCTTTTTTCCCTTTGTCTGTGAGTATCAGATTCTCCAAGCCTTCCTTCCTCATCACGTTCCAAGAACTTCAGTTGTCTTTTCCTGATGCTCAGTATTAATTTCCTTTTCGTTTCGATCATTTCAAAAACCTCATCATTGTTCACATGCTCGATTCATGATACCCGCAGCATCCTTCTGTAGAACCACATTTCAGTTGCTTCAAGTTTTTTCCTTCATCTTTGATGATATTGTCCAGCATTCACTGCCATATTGAAGAACTGACATCACATAGCAATCCAGTAATCTCTTTTTTGTTTCTAGCGAGCGAAATTTTCCTGTCTCTTAATACTCTGCTCAGCTTCTGGAGTGCGTCCTTGGCCATTCCAATTCGCCTTCTTGATCTCAGTGTCACACTATCCGTCTTCCGTTGAACACTTCCCAAGTACTTAAATTTTTGTACTTGCTTGATTTTAGTACCGCAAACTGTAATTGGCATTTTAGGATCCTCCGTTTGCTGACGAATATACATTCGGTTTTCTTGTAATTTATTTGTAATCTTTTCTTTCGACATCATTTACCTTTTTTAGGAGGTCTTGTAGTTTTCTTTCCGTATTAGCTATCAGTACTGTATCATCTGCGTATCTCATGTTGTTCTGATTGTGATCGCCAATAACAAATACTGGCATAACTTCTAGTGTCCTCAGATTAGTCTCGCTGTACAAGTTGAATAGATCCGGTAAAAAGACACATCCTTGTCTTTCGCCCCTTTCTATCTTTGTATATCTGCTGAATTTGTTTCCTGTTCGTATGCAGGCGGTTTGCTGCCAGTAGAGGTTCTTGATTACTCTGATGTCTTTGCCAAATATGTCAAGGTTGCTGAGCATTTCTATCAATTTCTTGTGGCGTACTTTGTCGAACGCCTTGGCATAGTCTACAAAACCCAGGTAGCCTTCCTTTTTCATTTCTATCGCTCTTTCTGATAGTATTGTAAGCATAAATATAGCATTTTTTGTCCCAGTGTCCTTGACAAAACTACACTGTTCTTGTCCTACTTCCGGTCAGATTCTGTTTCGCGCTCTATTCATCAGGATTCGGACAATGAATTTCATTATGTGGCTCATCAAACTGGTTGTTTGGTGGAGTTCGCATACGATTACGTCTGACTTCTTAAGCAGAGCTATGAAAATTGATTTGCTTATGTCATCTGGTATTACACCACTGTTATATATTTCATTTATTATTTCCGTAATTTTCTCTATGCCCAAATCTTCTAAGGCTGTCAGCATCTCTATCACAATGCTGTCTGGTTTAACTGCTTTGTTCTTATTCAGTTTGGCCATTGCAGCTTTTACTTCGGATTTTAGTATTTCTGGTCTGTCTCAGCATCTTCGTTTACTATCGGTTGCTCTCTCTTGTCTGGGAAGAGATCTTTTATATATTCTTCCAATCGCTGGAGTATTTCCTCTTTCTGCAATATGATCATTCAATCTTTGGATTTTATACATCCTGTTGAGGAGCATGTTATTTGTCCTGTCAATTCCCTGATTTCTTTATGCATTTCTCCTTTATTAGTTTTGCTCAATCTCCCCACTTCGGCACATTTGTTGTTGAGTCATTCCTCTTTAGCCTGTCTGCACTTGATCCTTATTTCCTTTTGTAGTTTCTTGTATTCAATTCCATGTCTTGGCATAGATTTTTGTCTACTTTGCATCATGTCAAGAATCTCTTTAGTTCTCCGTTCATCTTTTCTTTTACGTCTGATTTCCACTGGGACCATTTTGTTTGCTGATGTCACTAGCGCTTCTTTAAGTGCATTCCATTTCGAATTTCTATTTTCCGTTTCTTCTTCGTATTTTTTCTCATACTGTGAGTGTATTTATGCTACAGGTTGAGGTCATTCAGAAGCGTGTTGAATTGCAATCTGGGTACTGCACTAGACTTTTTCAGTCTCCAAAGTATCACCCTTAGTTTGCAGATAACTGAAAGGTGGTCGCTTCCACAGTCGGTACTTGGATAGGTTTTGCATTGAACTACTGAACCTTTTGTTTATGGTTACACTAGCAGTATAGCTCGGCGTTGCTCGAGTGTAATGAAAGCTTTAAAACTAATCCATAGTCTTGGAGCTCACACTCAGCCTAAAGCATATTTGTGCGAAGTTTGGTGAGAATCGGATAAAAATTGTGGATTTGTTTAAAGGACATACAGATAGATAAACAGACACACACAAAAACATCTTGCCTTTTATATATATATATATATATATATATATATATATTTTCTGCACAATTGTAAGAACTGCAACCTTGAAACTTCTGAATATCATTTCTTATGTCTTTGTCTAGGAGTGTATCAAATTTGATTAAAATCGGACCACTCCTTCTATAATCCGATTTTTTCGATTATCGATTTTCGATATTTATAGGGGGTAGCTCGACACAAAACTTAGTTAAGAACACTCGCAGACGTTTATAGTACAACTGTGTAAATTTTCAAGAAAATCGGTTCAGCCGTTTTGGAGTCTATAGGTAACGGACACACACACACACACAGACAAAGTTCCATTTATAAATAAGTTTAGATAGATTTAGATAATCGATTTAGTTTTTTGTGTTGCCTTGTAGGCTTTTCCATGTCCATAAAGGTCTTTGGTGTTCTTGAAACCAGGTGTTGGCTATCGCCTGGTCATTCACCTTACATCAATAGTGCCATCTTTCACCCTGGTCGTTGCGGATTCCTAATCCAAAGTTGCCAGTTGTCTCCTTTCCCCTCTGTTTGCCTACTTTGGCATTCAAGTCTCCCATGATGATTCTAATTTCTTGGATTTTGACATTGTCAAGAGTGGAGTAAAAAGATTCTATTTCTTCCTTAGTGATTTGCATTGTTGGTGTATAGACGATTATAATTACCACTTTGAAGGGTTTCCCTTTGTTTGATAGGGAGAACTCTTTCAGAGAACTGACAGTATTCCAGAACGCATTTCTTCATTTCTTCATCTAATATTAATCCGACTCCCTTTTCATTATTTTTACCTCCTGCATATATGATCCTGTGGTTGTCGCTGCTGAAGTTTCCATTGTTTGTCCATCTAGTTTCACATATCCCCAGAATTTTGATGTTCAATCTGCTCATTTCCTGCTTGGCATTCTCAAGTTGACCACAGTTGTTCAACGTCCTGACGGACAAGAGATAAATTTTGGAAAAGTGTGTCCCCTATACGCCAGTGGTGTTAGCAGTCGCCGGATGACGGTTAGGTAACACCTGTTGCCCATGTCGATCCTTACCGGGCGAGGAGTTATTTCCTTTGGAACTAACTCCCTTCACGCTATTGGGTTTTATATGTCGATTTCGTAAAGCCATGATTGTACGCGGGAATGATAGTGGAGTGGTATCCCGTTACCTTCTCCACGGTTATTTATCTAGACACCACATCTAGTTAGCTGGCTATTGACTCCTTAAGAGTTCATCCGCCTTTTGTAGGCTTAATTGTTCTCCTACCGGTTTATTAACATCCCATGCCCCCCCCCCCCAATGAACGGGCAGGAATAGGGTGGGGGATAAAGATTTTAAATATTAAGTACAAGTTCAAATGACTAGTCATGTAGAAGATAATGCAGATACCCAGATTCAGAATTTCCCCCCAACCCTACTATTCCGACCCCTGCTTATATTTCGGTATTTCTTCCCACCCCTACTATTCCGACCCCTGCTTATATTTCCGTATTTCTTCCCTCCCCTACTATTCCGACCCCTGCTTATATTTCCGTATTTCTTCCCACCCCTACTATTCCAACCCCTCCTTATATTTCCGTATTTCTTCCCACCCCTACTATTCTAACCCCTCCTTATATTTCCGTATTTCTTCCCACCCCTACTATTCCGACCCCTGCTTACATTTCCGTATTTCTTCCCTCCCCTACTATTCCGACCCCTGCTTATATTTCCGGATTTCTTCCCATCCTTACTATTTCGACCCCTGATTATATTTCGGTATTTTTTCCCACCCCTACTATTCCGACCCCTGATTATATTTCCGTATTTCTTCCCACCCCTACTATTCCAACCCCTCCTTATATTTCCGGATTTCTTCCCACCCTTACTATTTCGACCCCTGATTATATTTCGGTATTTCTTCCCACCCCTACTATTCCGACCCCTGCTTATATTTCCGTATTTCTTCCCTCCCCTACTATTCCGACCCCTGCTTATATTTCCGTATTTCTTCCCACCCCTACTATTCCGACCCCTGCTTATATTTCCGTATTTCTTCCCACCCCTACTATTCCAACCCCTCCTTATATTTCCGGATTTCTTCCCACCCTTACTATTTCGACCCCTGATTATATTTCGGTATTTCTTCCCACCCCTACTATTCCGACCCCTGCTTATATTTCCGTATTTCTTCCCTCCCCTACTATTCCGACCCCTGCTTATATTTCCGTATTTCTTCCCACCCCTACTATTCCGACCCCTGCTTATATTTCCGTATTTCTTCCCTCCCCTACTATTTCGACCCCTGATTATATTTCCGTATTTCTTCCAACCCCTACTATTCCGACCCCTGCTTATATTTCCGTATTTCTTCCCACCCCTACTGTTTCGACCCCTGATTATATTTAGCATTTGTTCTGATTTATTCTTATGTCAACATTTTTTTCAACTCCTCCTCCTCTTCCGATCACAATTTATATTTTATCATTACTCAAAACTCGCCACTATTTCAAACACTTCTATTCGTGACTAAAGGGCGTAGGGAGTATGTTTGGTGGCGTGACAATTCCGATCGTCTCTGTCTGCAAGAATTCTCCAATTCGATAACGTCGGCTGAATCGAGTTTTAAGTATGAAGCTAAACAGATTTATCAAGCATTCTTTCATGGTTACGACAAACATTTGTTTACTGTCCTTTACAAATATGAAATTTCTGTTTTTCATGTATATGAAATAAATGCCTACATACCCACCAGTACCACTTCAGCGCACGAGTTTGTATCCAGGGGTAACAGAAATATGACCCAGCTAAAAATAAAATAAAAATAAATAATAAAAAATACGAATCAACACAAAAGAAAAGTATACAATAACTCATTTCTTGTCAAATTAAAAAAAATGAATATTGACTGATTGAATATTCCCAGGATTGACTAGTGGTGTAACAGCTTTTGGCTGTTACTGGCTAGGTCGGCGAAGTAGTTATGATAGTGGGGTGTAGTTTGTCCAAGTGTTTAACCATTTGCCCCTTTTAATGTCAACTACCGTGGTATGCCTTCTTGATAGGATATAAGGCGACCGGATGAGAACAGAGGTTTCTCGCCGGCTGTGATCAAAATTCGAGGGTCATTCAATAAATAAGGTGAATTTTTCGGTATAAGGACTTCTAATATAGATAGAAGCTTACTTGAAAAAAAAAATCCTTTACTTCTTTTTCAAAGGAATGTATTTTTTTTTTTGTTTTGCAGATTGAAAAAAAAAACTTTGAGAGTTTTGGAGATTAACAAAGATGGCTGACCAAGAAGCATGCCACCGGATTGAACAGAGGTCAGTTTTCAAGTTTTTGGTGACCGAAGGGTGCAAACCAGTTGAAATTTATAGGAGAATGTCAACTGTGTATGGTGCCACATGTTTCAGCCAAAAAAAAAAAAAAAAATGTCTACAAGTGGGCTAAATTGTTTAAAGAAGTTTGAAAGTGACGACGACGTCAAAAGTGCTGTGAGCGATTGGCTGAGACATCAGTTCAAAGATTTTTACGCTGAGGGAATACGGAAGCTTGTGCACAAATGGGAAAAGTGTGTGACACTGCTGGGAGACTACGTTGAAAAACAAAAAAGCAAGCTTCTATCTGTATTAGAAAAATTCACCTTATTTATTGAATGACCCTCGTACTTCCCTCTGTCGTATTTGTTTTCGAGCAGTTCATGGAAAATGTTTATAGGAATTTCTGGTTCCAGGGTTTCAAATTCTGTCACAACCCTTTCCTCTTCACACTAAAATACCAACGTCAGCTTGACAGTGACCATAGTGACGTGACAATTTGTGGATTGCCCGAGAGAAACCCTACGTTAAAAACGACAGTATTTACATTATTCGGACTATTGTCCTCATCTTTGTTGCCATTTGTACGACGTTTCGGCCGTTGTACGCTCGAGCCTTCTTCAGGTCCTAGGAATTTCAAACCGAACTCTTTATTACAATCACTGGGGTATATCATCCTCATTCCTTGCGTAAAGCATCGATTGGAAGTCATGAGTTATCTTCCTCATTATCACATTAATGTGACAAATTAGTTTTGTCATGAGCGCATATGTACGCGTAGGGATACCACAGATGAAATCCGCCATGTGTCACATCTTACCTCTGTGTGTAGGGAGAAAGTAAGTGTAGAATTAGAGCGTGTTACCTCTTTTTTATAATTGTTTTTATTTTCTTCGGGTGGAATTAGTAAAATACGAAGAGAGCCTGGTTTTGGGGATTTTGATTTCATGCCAGAAATACTCTTCTCCCCCTAGGTAGATCTTACGACCTGTCAGTCTAGAAGCACCTCCATATATTGAGATCTTCGATTAGTTTAAGCAGCGGTTTTGTATCCATTGCCGACTTGCAGGTCTTTGTCGCTTAGCTTACAGCGCACATCTGAGTATTGACCCGGCACAAAGTTGCTTATTTTTGGTGACTGAACGAGAACCTGTTTTTCAATGTGATAACACTGTAACAAAAATGCCCTGTGACTCTATGGGAGATTCGGTACATTTTTGTGTTTTTTTGACACTGGTTGCGAAGACAGGGTAATTTTAGCCCTTGTCTATATGTAAACTGTTAAATTTAGCAAGTTTCACATTTGTCACTTGTTTGGGGAGGGAGCTAGTTAATTATCGAATGTAAGAAGTTAATACTAACAGTCAGCTTGAATTTGAATTCCATCCAACGTTTCCGTTTTTCGTGCAGACAACCGTTACGACAGACGCAACAATAGTACATTAACACGCTGGCTCCCACACGACCCACTGGAAGGTCGTGTGAGCCCTGTAGACATCACTACGACCCTCCGGCGCGTCGTTTGCTAATTTCTTTTCAATGAGCATTATTGGGAGTGGGATGTTATGATTGATAGCTTATGAGGCCATGGTACACCAGAACCACATAAAAAAAAAAAAAAAAAAAAATGAATATCTTTTAATATATAAAATAACAGTAAACTAAATTTATTTATAAATGGAACTTTGTGTGTGTGTATCCGTTACTTATAGACTCTGAAACGGCTGAACCGATTTCCTTGAAAATTTACACAGTTGTACTATAAGCGTCTGCGAGTGTTCTTAGCTAGGGTTTGTGTCGAGGTACCCCCGATAAATATTGAAAATCGATAATAAAAAAAATCGGCTTATAGAAGGAGTGGTCCAATTTTAATCAAATTTGATACCCTCATAAAGACATAAGAAACGACATGCAGAAGTTTCAAGGTTGCAGTTCTTACAATAGTGCAGAAAATCGATTATATATATATATATATATATATATATATATATATATATATATATATATAAAAGGCAGAATACCGGGTCTTATCAAAATCAGTTTTTCAGGCCTTTTATTTTAGTTTTTGCTTCGGGTTTGGCTCTAAGTAGGTATAATTGTAGTTCTTAGTCCCAGCCATGATACCATTTACTCAGAGGACTTATTTATCCTTCAAAATTCAGTTTACGACGAAAAAAACTTATTTGATATCGATACCAGGAAATCAAAATTTGACTTACATGCATTCATTTTTCTTTCAGTCTACGGTTTCGCTTTAACTGGAAACAACTATTGCCTTTTAGTCTTTCGTGCCAATGTCCAAAGAGTCTGAGCTCCAGGTCCATGGATTAGTTTTAAAGCTTTCATTACACCCGAGCAACGCCGGGCTACACTGCTAGAATTTGTATATTGGGAATTTTCCAACGATCCACGGGTCGGTCGTGTTGGACGATGGGTTGTAAAATATGAAATATATACAATACAAAAAATTTGTACAATTTGTGTATCTTTTTGTTTGACAGAAAAGTGTCTTTTATATTTGCGTAAACGTTGGTTGAATATAAAATGTTCATATTTTTATACAATATTTCTTATTGTGTTGTCTTTTCTTGAAATTTGTGTTATGTTTTGTGAACCGGAATTCACGCATTAAAATCTTCTCTTTCTGGAACCCCACACCTGTGCCTTCCTTGGCTGGGTTCTGTTACGGATAGATTTGCTAAAAAGGTTTCTGTTGCAGTTCGACAATGTTACTTTGCTGTCAATACTCATGTAGTTTATTCTTCTAAATCTGTCTCTCCTTCGATACGGAAGGATGTTCTCCCTCCTAAACCATAACAGTTCATTGATTTATATGTTTAAATGTAAATGTGGATTGAACTACATCGGGAGAACTGAAGATTCTAGAATTAAACAGCACGTCAGTACAAAAATCCGGAATTTGGACTATTCCTTGTCTGACAGGCTGACCAATACAAGCGGGTCTTCTATTGTGAAGCACCTTATTGATAACCGTAATTGTACCCCTAGCTTCAGTGTGGACACATTTTCAATCTTGAAGTACGTCCCACTCAAGTTTCCACCGCAATGTTTTGGAGGCCGTCTACATTCAATCTTTAAAGCCCTTTCTGTGTTAACAGAGAGAGCATATATTTGGCCTCCAACTCATATCCATTTAGCTTTTTTACCCCTCTCTACATCTTCGTTTTTTAAAAACACTTTTAATTGGAGTAGATAGACTAAACTATCGCCCGGTTTGACACTCACGTCTATTGAACAGGTGTAAAGGTTCTTCCCTTGTTCCCTGTTTAGGATGTAGTTTCCGGCTTTCTCTTTTCCAGTCTTTTCATTCTTACGTAGCCCCCTGCACATCAGTGGCGTTACCGCCTTGCTCGGGGTGATACGATTAAAAAAAAAAATTCTTTACACACCTCAATTTGGTTCTGTTGAGCAAGGTGGGAAATCGGTTGGCCAACCCGTTTTTCAATTTTATTTAAAAACAAGATATCATTATTATGTGTGGTAACAAAAGCATTTTTGTCTGTTTATAGCAGTAATTAAATTTTGTACCCCTAAGCATATTTTCAACTTTATATATATATATATATATATATATATATATATATGACTTTGCAAATATTAAGCAGTCGTACCGAGCTACCCAGGTTTCAACCGTGAGGTACCACCAGGCAAGGGGTTAGTGGGAGTGAAGGAAGAGGCGGAGAGGAGGAGAAGGTATAGTAATTTTATTAAGAACAATTTTCAGAAAGACAGAAGAAGACGATTGATGTTACATTTAAATTTTTGAAGATTGTAGTTGGAAGGAAAAAATCGGAAGAAACAGTGCAGTCTTATTGCTAAAAATAGGTTTTTCTAGCAGCCACCCCTCTTGACCCAGGGCAGCACTAACTCCTCAATGCACTTAATGTAGACAATTTATTCATTGTATCCTGTATATGTGTCTGGGAATATTTCATAGGTAATACGTATTTCGCCGCTAGTGACCTTGCGGCTCGTCAGACCCAAATGATACAACAGTTAATCTTCAAAATATTCCCAAAAAATCACTACACACAGAGCTCACATGTTCGTATTGAGAGTAGACATTTGTAACGGTAATTTACAAGAAACATTTCCTCGCTCATTCAAAAAAAAAAAAAAAAAATACCCAAAGAGAGAAAAAAAGAAAAATATAGACAATTAACAAATGGAAAGAATAGAAAGAAAAGGAAAGGAATAGAAAAAGAAAAAGAACGAACAGTATACAGAGAAATGAAAGCTAACGTCATATATTGACACAGCGTCTATTGCAACCTGTCTACTTTCTTAGAAAAACATGACCTGGAAATTTAACATTGAAATTTAGTTTTAAATATAATGGGATGTATTTACAGTAAAAAATAAATTGTAAATGATAATTTTTAATACAAATTAAAATATAACCACTATTAGTATTATTTTATAATAACAGTTAAAACAATTAAAACTTGTAAAAGAAACCAAAAACTATAATTAAATATAGAAAAACTAGAAAAACTAGAGAAATTATAAAAGTAAAAAAGAGAAAAGAAAAAGCAAAGAAATAGAATGAGAACGAACAGTATAGATAGAAAAATTTTAAAAATAAACGTCTTAGATCGACAGCAACGTCTATTACAATTATCTGCATTCTTAGAAGAGCATGACATGGGAATTTAACATTAAATTTAGTTATACCTACAATGGGATATATTTACGGTAAAAAAATAAATTATAAATCATACTTCATAATACAAATTACAATATAACTACTAGTATTAATATATTATATAAATATAGTTAAAATAATTAACACTTAATAAGATAAATACAATATTAAAAAATATTTTAAATAATCTGAACTTTTTTATAAATGGAACTTTGTGTGTGTGTGTGCCTGTGTCCGTTACCTATAGACTCCGAAATGGCTGAACCGATTTTCTTGAAAATTTACACAGTTGTACTATAAGCGTCTGCGAGTGTTCTTAGCTAAGTTTTGTGTCGATAAATCTCGGAAATCGATAATCGAAAAAATCAGGTTATAGATGGAATGGTCCGATTTTAATAAAATTTGATACACTCATAGACAAAGACATAAGAAACGATATTCAGAAGTTTCAAGGTTGCAGTTCTTACAATAGTGCAGAAAATCGATAATATATATATATATATATATATATATATAGGAAATCAAAAATTTGACTTACATCCATTCATTTTTCTTTCAGTCTACGGTTTCGCCTCAACTGGAAACAACTATTGCTTTTTAATCTTTCGGGCCAACGTCCAAAGAGTCTGAGCTCCAGGACCATGGATTAGTTTTAAAGCTTTCATTACACCCGAGCAACGCCGGGTTATACTGCCAGTAATAATAATAATAAAAAAAAATAATTATAAAAAAAAAAAATAATAATAATAATAATAAATATATATATATATCTGAAAAAAATTTAAACACTAATAATAATAATGATAAAAATAAAAATAATGATATTAAAAAAGGAAAAGGATCTTAAATAATATTAATAAAGATAAAATAATATTAATAATAATAATGAAAAATACATATATAAAAAAGTTAACACTAATAAAAAAAGAATATTATTATTAGAAAAATATACCTTAAATAATAGTAATAAAATAATATTATGAAAATAATAATAATAATAAAAAATACAAAATATATAAAAATATTAACACTAATAATAATAATATTATTATTGAAAAAGAAAACAGATCCTCAATAATAGTAATAAAATAATAATTATAAACGTAAAAAAAACCTACACACACACACACACACACACACACACACACACTGTTATGTTTTTAGCATGACAAAATAAAACGGTAATGGTAAAATGACACACTCGCCGAGTATTGGAAATAACGAGGGAATTTATTATTGTGGAAACATGGGTACAACGAACAGTTGTGGATGTTGAACAAAGAGATGTTTATAGAGAGCGTGGCAAAATTCTGCCTGCCATGTTTGCAAGCCTCTACCGGAAGTCCCTTCTCCTTGTCTCCCAGCATACACCTATAAGCTGGGGAACGGACTCCCTTGAATGGTCCAGGGGAGGTAACTTTTGACCCTTTTTATGGTTATCCTAATACATACATACATACATAAAAACATCTAAAAACAAATATACATATCCCATAATTATTTTGTCTTTTATATATATATATATATATTATATATATAGATAGATAGACACACACACCTATACACATATATACACATATACACGTACATACCCTCACATTTACATGCACATACAATATTACAATCTGAAATATAAAAAAACAATACAATAATATAACTATAAACATAATTATAAAAAATATATAAAAATATTTTGTGGTAAAATGTTTCTGACGGTAAATTCCAGATATTCTCCCAAAGAAATCACCTTTTTAATTTAAATTAATTTAAACTAATTTAATTTAAATGAATTTAAATTACAATTTAGATCTAGCAAGATTATCTTATATTTATTTTCATGCCTGCATTTAAATATCACTTCGTTACGTTGATTGGATTATTGCATTTGATAATGCTCAATTTCTCCTTCAGGCATAAATTACAACTATCTCTGAAGTTATTGGGAGTGTTAGCGTGTTTTATAATCCTCCATTTGACCAGTGGGGTAAATCCTCTATCCTTAATATACCAAAATTGTTTAGACAAGGCAGTTTGATGTTTCAAGAAGGCGTTGGAAAACGAGCGTCTGTGGTTGTAAAGTCTCTGTTTCCAATTCCCTGCAGATATCCCTATATAAACTCTTTTTCTGCTAGGTTCCTCTTCTGGAAAAAATCTTAGAATAAAAAAATATTTAGAATATCTAAAATTATTTCTAAATTATAATACTCTGTTAAATTAAATAAATGAATTTAACATTGAATTCTTTTGAGTTCGTCTATCTGAATTTACCTGACTAACATACCAAGCATTCTACGTTATATATATATATATATATATATATATATATATATATATATATATATATATATATATAGGTTTCATTGTATAATATAGACAAGTTCTGTTTATTTATTTTGTGTAAGATCCGTTCGTATGATCTGATTAGCTTAATAGTGTTGTCATGAAAAGACGACAAGAAATCGCAATAATTGTTGATTTTTTTATCAGGTCTGAGCTTTCGGCTTACATAAGCCATTATCAAAGGATGAACATTTAATGTTCAGTGAACATAGAACATTTAAATTATTATTAACAGAGTGGAGTTATACAGAGAAAATTAGGCAGGTCCATTTTTTGTGTCGCACATGGCTGTAGGCCGAGAAGGAATGGTGGTAGTGGGTTTTTGGTCAATTGAGTGTATAGTGGTATGAGGGATTGGTCTGGGAACTGCTGCTACTATGGTGTAGGGGGTAAGTATAATAACTATGACCTCTCCCGTCGATTATAGGCATTGAAGTATGTTAGTAGAGGTGTCGAAATTTATTTTATTTAGGCTAGGTTTAAACTGTTTGATGTAGATAGCTTCTAGAATTTTAAGTTTTCGTTTATTATTTTCTTGTCTAAGTATATGCGTATTTTCAACAAGTGTTTTCCTAAGAAGTGTGTGTTGATAGCCATGGTGTTTTAAATGTCGGAATATGTTAGAATTTTCATTTAAGTGCAATGTAAGTCTCCGCGAAAGCGAGTTAGTAGTATATCCAATGTAGGTATTATTTAGCTTGTTAGAGATACATTCTCGAAAGGGGCATTTGAATTTATACACTACATTGTTTTTTTGCAAATCGCTAACGGTGGGGGAGGAGTCGTTGTGGACGATTGAGTTGGATGTTGTGGATTTAGCGTAATATATGATAAATTTAATTCTTTTGTTGGGGTCTGTCGGAGAGATATTAGTGTTTATGAGTTTTTTTTTTTTAGGATATTTTCATCTAGTTGGTAGTTGGTGTGCATTTGGCTACGATATAAAAGAGTGATATGTTTGGTGGGGTTGGTTGGGCTATTACCATGTGTTGTTTTTTTTCCGTGTTCATATATATATATATATATATATATATATATGTATATATATATATTCGAACTCGGCTTTCCGATTTCTCGTTCCGAGCTGATATCCACTGCACTATATATATATATATATATATATATATATATATATATATATATATATATATATACTTATCAAGGCAATAAACCAAATTGCTCGCTGGTTCTAGTAAATACACTAAGACAGAGCAATAACATTGACAAACGAAATAAAGCCAAGATGTGATGTGCAAATCGTTACTTAAGGTTTCCTGCAGAGCGATCGTCAAACAACAAGATTTAGGTACTTGTTGTCTCATTATGGCTCTGCGTGACAATTTAAACCTAGTCTCCTGGTGTTGTTTCATTGGTTAGTATATTATTAGGGTAACAATACTGTTCAGGTCCCGGGATGTAATATAAATAGCCAAATTGTTATTACTTAGATGTGTTTATGCTTCACAGTATAATGTGAAAGTACAATCAAATTTTTGATAAACATTGGACCGAAAGCATTTTTGCAGGTCTGATCATGAAACATAAATTCTCTTTATAATTTTAATTCATCTTGTCTATCATAATTCTTCTTTATATGCCATGTCTCTTCAGGACGTAGTCAATCACGGCCCCCCCACAACTTCCTGTCCATTGTCGCTCTGAATAAACGTTGTCTTTTTGTTATTTATTTCTTCTAAACACTGTTCAACCATTTATTTACTCAAGCTGATTATGTCATTGCGTTGTTTTCCCCTGTCCCTCTTATCCTCTATTCATCCTGTGAGTATCATATTTCCCAAGCCTTCCTTCCCATTATTTGTCCCAGAAACCTCAACTGTCTCTTTCTGATGTTAAGTATTATTATTTTTTTTTGTTTCCATTGTCTCCAAAATTTCGTCGATGCTTAGATGTTCGGTCTGTAGTGTCCTGTAGAACTACATTTCTGTAGCTTCAAGTCTCCACTTCATCTTTGAGGAGACCGTCCAGTGCTCACTGCTATATAGGAGGACAGATATTATGTAACAGTTCAGGACTCTTGTCCTGGTTTCTAGCAAAGTTTTTCTACTTTTTAGTATTCTGCTTAGATTTTAGAATCTTACTCAGAACTCATACTTTTAGACTAGTTTTATAGAAGGCGATGAGAATTCGGTGAACTTACAACACAATCACACTTACCACGGCATTAGTACCAGTTTCTCCTTCATGTTGTAGCAAAGTTTAATGTCTGACTACACTGACGCATGTGTGAGAGTGGGCAATATTTGTTCATGGCCCATGTGTAGTAGTAGGCCTCCCTCGGTCAGGGTTGACTATGGGTAGCATCCTAGTTGAGGTTAGTGCAGAGGGAGTTTAATGGTGATTACGAAGGCACGGTAACCCTGAAAATTCACTCTGAGCGTCAATAAGAAAAAAAAAACTTCTGAAATTGTTGATGGGGGTCTCAGACTCAACACGGAGATCTACATCAAGTGCCTTGAGGAGGTAGTGCAGCTCTGATTCAAGAGGGGGCTGCTGAAAGACCCTATGTCTGGCAACAGGACTCTGCACCATGCCACAGAACCAAGAGAAACTAGTCATGTCTATCAGACAATTTCAGTAATCATGACACTCCTCACATATGACCACCTAACTACCCAGATTTGCAATCCTTTTTTATTGTTGTGTGGGGATTAGTTAAGCAAGAGACCAACAAAATTCCTTTTAAAACTAAAGATGAACTGATCGCAAGGATTATGTCAGCATTCACCAACTTAACCGTCCAGAAGAGTTACAGGAGATTCTGAAATCATTTGGAGGCTGTGGTTGAAATCAATGCCAATTTCAAGATAATTTCGTGTCATTTTGGTAAACATATCTGTTAAAATAAGATTTCAGTGTTATTTGTCTGCTTGGCTGGAGCATCGGCGTCTGTGACTGTAAAAGTTGATGCGGAAGTAACAGTCACTGTTGCAGAGGCTGCGTTTATGCTTTTTTTCTGGCCTGTCGGAACTGGCATTTTGCTTTCTGCGAACCCACCTCTCCATGGCGACTTGTGTCAGTTGCTCTTTCCTTGATTTGAGATGTTGGGCCAGGGTTCCTCTCCATTTGGTCCGGTTGACTGCTACGCTCTCCCATGACACCGTGTTGATGCCCACAGCTTTCATATCGCGTTTTATGATGTCATGATACTGCAGCTGTGGACACTCAGTGGGCCTTTTTTCAGAGGCCAGCTCTCCATAAAGGAGGTCTTTTGGAATGCAACCGTCTGGCATGCGGTGGACATGGCCTAGTCAGCGGAGTCTGTGCTGTTTAAGAGTGTGAACATGGTAGGCAGACCCGCACGAGACAGAATCTCAATGTTGGCCCATGTGTAAGCACCGAATAAAAAAATTCGGTCTTGGAGATTTAACATCTGTCTGTATTTCCGAGATGAGGTATTTACACTATTTACGTTTTTCGAAAAGCTGTTCTCTTCTTTATCGTCATATTCATGACGTTTCGGCCGTCATACAATCTGGCCTTCTTCAGGTAATATACGTTGGAATTTTGACAGTGGATAAAGTGTTGGTTGAAGTAATCCAGTGACTTGACTCAAAGAATTATGTACAGTAGAGGGGAACAAAACTTGAAGAGTTGAGTTAATAAAGGGAAATAACTAAACCTGAGATATCCAGAAAAGGTATGGCCCGTAGAACTAGAACAATCTACACCAGTGGACAAAATAAAGGGTTCGGTTCGAAATTCAAACGTATATCAGATATAGAAGGACGGAGCGTATAACGGTCGAAACGTCGTAAATATGACAATAAAGATGGGGGCGATAGAACCCATCTTTTTCGGTGCGCCAGTTAGCCAGTTAAGTGCCATACGTGAAACACGCTTGGGTGATCATGTTTCGAAAGAGACATGACTGATTGGGCAGAAGATTATTCCGCAATAAGTTGCCATTACTTTCCGCGGTAGACTGGTTGCCAGCCAAGGCTATAGAACTTCATCTGTCCTGTTATTTATCCCATAAATGGAGGAAAGAGACAGATTAATACCTTTCCAAAGGATATTTGCGCGTAAGTGATGGCAAGAAATTCAACTGGAATTTGAACTCGGCACCCCGATTTCTCGTTGTGAGCCGATATCCTGAAGCCGTAGCGGCTCTGGTTAATGTTTCTTTGATTCGGCCTTGTTTCATACATAACCGAACTCCCCACAGCTTACAAGTTTTATGCGGAATTATCAGAAGGTTTTCATCGTTATAAGAAGATTGTTTGTCGGCAGGTTGGAATATATGGAATTGTGTAAGAATAGAAATACATTTTGTATGTTAAAATATAAATTTATTAAAAGGAGGAATAACAAGAATTCGTAGAAATTAATGTTCAATGAGAAAGTTAAGGATATCAAGAGTTTGTACAAAATGTCCGTAGTAGCAATTGTTGAAAGAGATAAGGAGAAAGAGAAAGAGGACAATGTTTGAGTCGCTTGAAGTTGAGTTACATTTTAGATGCTTGTCTCGCAGCTCCCAATGTCTCTGTGACTGACTGACGTTGATGAAGTCCTTTTATTGTAATCTAGATTTTTTCGTACTTACACGCGAAGTCCTTTTGTTCTTGCAAGTCGCTCCCATTCATCAAAAATCATTTTAACATCTATTTGAGAAATCTGGTTTCGATTTTTTCTTTAAGCAGATGGTCAATCTTTTTTTATTTGTGAAAACCCAGGATACCACACGTCATTGTGAATTTTTGTAAAATGAAGAAAAAGGTTGATTTTAATTAATTTCTTATCCGTTACAAGATAACCCAACAAGAACCGAAAACCTTAACATAAAAAAACATGGCTAACAAAATTATTTAGTGGAATGCAAGAGGAGTAAAAGCAAATCGAAACGAATTGTTTTTGCTTATTGCAGACGTATATCCTGGAATCGTCTGCCTTCAGGAAACTTTTTAAAATTACAATGAAAATATAGATACTAAAAACTATAGAGCATAAAATTTTATTAGTAAAAGTAGAAACAGGGCCTCAGGTGGTACTTTTACATTAGTCAAAAATTATATTTTCCAGAGCAAAATCGACTTGAATATAACATTAGAGACAAATGACATAAGAGCCTCATTACCATCACCATATGCTGGGTTTACGTTCCTCCTAATGATCCTTATAACTGAACAAGATAAACTACTGAAGCAGCACACAAAACCATCTATTTTAATGGGAGATTTTAATAATCATAACATTATATGCGGTTTCAAAAATACTGACCAGAAGATTAATGGAAGATTTTATCAATAAAAATCAAGATATATATCTATACAAGTCATATACATATCTCCACCCATCAAGCGGCAAAAAATCTGGATCTTTGCCAGATGAAAAAATACTATATTGGAAACTTAAAGATAGCTGGATAGAATTTAAAAACGCATATGCCTTAAAACTTACACTAGAAGCTGATGTAGACATTGTAATGCACATCACTTATTTACAAAAACTTATATTGTTTTTTATTGAATAAGAATATGTCTATACAAGTCATATACGTATCTCCACCCATCAAGCGGCACACATACAACAATAGATCCAAACTTAAGCGATCTTGCAAAAGACCTAGACTATAGTTGGAAAGTACATTATGATACACGTGGTAGTGATCACTTCCCAGTTGTGTGGGAAAAATCTGGATCTTTGCCAGATGAAAATATACTATATTGGAAACTTAAAGATAGCTGGATAGAATTTAAAAATGCATATACATTAAAACTTACACTAGAAGCCGATGTTGACAATGTAGTGCACATCACTTATTTTACAAAAACACTTCTTCAATATTGCAGAACAATACATACCAAAATCAAAATCTAAGCCTGTCAAACATGAAAGACCTTGGTTTAATGACGAGTGTAAAAAAATCGATCAGATTGCATTGTATTCATGGAAGAAATTCATAATATCTTACAAAACATACAAGTTGTAAGAATAATACACTGACGGCTCTAAAAATACTGATAAAGTTGGATGTTCAACTATATTGAACGAAACCATATTTCAAAATCTGACAGATATTAAAATATCAATATTTAGCGCAGAAGCTATGGCAATAGAATTAGCCTTGGATATTATCACAGATAGTAAGTCAGACATTATATAGGGTTGCAAAAATACAAACCAGAAACAGTATATGTCTATACAATATCAAGTCATATACGTATCTCCACCCATCAAGCGGCACATATGCAGCAATAGATCTAACCTTAAGTGATCTAGCAACATACCTAGACTACAATTGGAAAGTACATTATGATACACGTGGTAGTGATCACTTCCCAGTTGTGTCGGAAAAATCTGGATCTTTGCCAGATTCAGAAATATCATATTGGAAATTTAAGAAAGACAGCTGGAAAGAATTTAAAAATGTATAATGCCTTAAAACTCTAAAAGCTGATGTAGACAGTGTAGTGCACATTTTGCTGTACTAAAACACGTATTCTTATTGCAGAACAATACATACCAAAATCAAAATCTAAACCTAACAAACCTGATCTATACTCTCATGTTATATTATAAATATATATGCTCGATATGTTGTTATTATTACACTTCTGCAATATATGCATTACTCTTCAGGAATGAATTGACTTCTTTCGGTGACTGGCGTGTGTATATACTGCTTATATACAGCACATTAAAATTTTCCTTCTCTGATTCCATGCGCCTATGGCTTAGGGGGTAGCGACTCCGACTGACACCAAATCGGTCGGGTTTTGATCCCGGCCAGAAGCAAGTGGATGTCTAGCCACATTGATGAGCTGTGATACAGCAAAACAGGCTTGCATGTGGATGACTAATATATATATATATAGTCATCTATAGACAGATCCGTTTCGCTGTATCACAGTTCAACAGTACGATTAGACTCCAATTGCTTTTTAACCCTCTAGGGCCATTCGTATCATATTTGATACAGTATTTCCCTATAAGGAAACATTTGGTATTTCCCTATAAGGAAACATTTGGTATTCATTGACTGAGCAGTCAGTACTGCTTTCATTTGAAATTTATAAAAATCATATCTGCCAGCTATGACTATCCTGTCATTGTTAAATTGAGCTAACTAAAACATGCGTTAACCCTCTAGGGCCATTCGTATCATATTTGATACAGTATTTCCCTATAAGGAAACATTTGGTATTCATTGACTGAGCAGTCAGTACTGCTTTCATTTGAAATTTATAAAATATTTCTCTTAAAAAATTTTTCAGGAAAATATTTCTTTCAAGGCTTGTTTTCATACTGTATCAAATATGATACGAATGGCCCTAGAGGGTTAATCTCAGTCTGTTTATCTATTTATCTATTAACCCTCTAGGGCCATTCGTATCATATTTGATACAGTATTTCCCTATAAGGAAACATTTGGTATTTCCCTATAAGAAAACATTTGGTATTCATTGACTGAGCAGTCAGTACTGCTTTCATTTGAAATTTATAAAATATTTCTCTTAAAAAATTTTTCAGGAAAATATTTCTTTCAAGGCTTGTTTTCATACTGTATCAAATATGATACGAATGGCCCTAGAGGGTTAATCTCAGTCTGTTTATCTATCTATCTATCTATTAACCCTCTAGGGCCATTCGTATCATATTTGATACAGTATTTCCCTATAAGGAAACATTTGGTATTTCCCTATAAGGAAACATTTGGTATTCATTGACTGAGCAGTCAGTACTGCTTTCATTTGAAATTTATAAAATATTTCTCTTAAAAATTTTTCAGGAAAATATTTCTTTCAAGGCTTGTTTTCATACTGTATCAAATATGATACGAATGGCCCTAGAGGGTTAACCCAGGATTGAAACCCGACCGAATTGACGTCAGTCGGCGATTCTACCTCTGTGCTATGGGCGCTCGGTAGAAGAAGGCAGACGTTTTAGCGTGTATATTATCATTATACACGCCCAATAGCCAGAGTGCTCTAATTCATTACTGAATGAGGGATATATATATATATCATCGTTGCTCTCTGCCATCCTCGGAGCCCTATCATAAGAAACGGTTGAGGGAATTCCCATTTTCCTAAATATCTCAGGGATAGGAAAATAGTATACTCCCGTTAAGTATTTATTCATAGTCCTCAATAATTTCTTTTATTCATCTACTCCTCTGAAATTGAATAAAAGATTTAATGTTTGATAACTACCCTTACCCTCTCTTCGGATCTCAAATGGAACTAAATCCACTGCTAAGAAGGTTGAGTCACTGTGTCGATCCAGGACGTTCTTTCCGTTTGAATCCATCCTGCATATATACAAGTCTACCATTCAACCCTGCATGAAGTACTGCTGCCATTTATGGTCAGGCGCCCCTGCCACTCACCTCAGTGTTCTCGACAGGCTCCAAAGGAGAGTTAGTAACGTGATAGGTGCTGACTTGGCGGTTCGACTACAGCCACTTCCTCACCGACGAAATGTGGCCTCCTTTTGTCTGTTCTATAAGTACTTTCATGGCTTCTGCTCAGACGAACTTAAGTCACTGGTGCCTCCCCAACTGGTGGGACCCAGTTGCCATTCTGGTTGCACGAGTAAACACTCGTGCAACCAGAATGGCAACTGGGTCCCACCCATTCACAGTTAGGTTAGCCAAATGCAGACGACAATTCTACTCCTTCAGCTTCTTCTCTCGCACTTCCCGCATGTGGAACTCGCTCCCATATTCTTGCTTTCCTGACGGCTACAACCTCCAGAAATTTAAATGCAATGTCAATACTCATCTACTAACCACTTAACTCTAGCCCTTCCCCCACCTCGTATATCCTTCCCTTTCTCTCCCCACTTGCAACTGTCACCACACCTGCATTTTCATCTTTCTCTTGCTTCTTTCTAATTGGTTTGTAATCCTCTTCTCCCTCCTCTAATTAATTTTCTTTCAGTTATGTAGCCCCCCGCACATCAGTGGCATTTACGCCTTGCCCGGGGTGAAATGATTAAAAAAACAAAAACAAAAAAGCCTACATTGACTCTTACCACCGCCTTCTAATACAAATTTGATTGTATGATTTTTTTTGTAGGTTGTAAAGTTATAGTTTTTGGTAGGTGGAATGATACTTGGGCTTGACATGACTAGCCAATTGATCAGATCGAGCCTCTCTAACCCCAAATAAGCCCAAATGAGGGTCAAAGTAGGGTGGTGGAATTCAGAAGTACTCTAACACCTGAAGTCCTTAATTACAATGATCCCATCCTCAGGTATCAGGGGACGCCACCCACAAAAAATATGTGGCCTCGTTGTGGAGTGAGGTGGGGTTACTCCTCTGAAGAAGTACAGTCGGCATATTCTGAAGCTACAACCGACAAGGCGGAAATTCATTGTGGAAAAGAGCGAATTAATTTTGCCTAAAATCAAGTAACTAGGACAAAGTATTGACAAAAACACGTAAATCAAACCCGTCGAGGGCAAGTGCAATTAAAATACGCCTTGACAAACTTTACAAGGTTATAAGAGTTTTTAGGAAAAGCAAATTAATATCAAATATACATACCTAATATGCAGAATTTGAGAGCCCAACGGAACAATTTGCTTAATAAAGGATTCGTCTCCGGCCTTCGTGGTGGGGGCACCAAATTAAGACCGAATAAGACCAGTTTTGAACCTATCTACCACGATGGATAGGTAATGTTTTGACCAGTACCTGGGCGTACGCGCTCAGGTTCCCCACGTTAAAAAAGACCTTGTGTCACATCTCTCTCAAGTGGGGGAGAAGTGTAAATATTGAAATATTAAAGAACAAACACACGGCAAGAGCTTAAATAACTGGTAGTAAAGAGAATGAACTGAGCTGACGCTGACTCACGATTGTCTCTCTCTTCATAAGTGTGACAGGAGGGAAATTACATATATTTAAGTAGAGACTTTGTTTATAATCAAACAGTATCATATATTTATTTCTGCCGGACTGATTATTTACGATAAATTTTTGTTACGAATATGTGTCATTAGGCAGGATTCGAACCTGCGACCCCTATCCACACAGAGGAAACTACCATGTGATCTGGCGCACCATAGACCTCTCGACCACGAATGACGATCAGTCTGAAGTCAAATTAAGCCAGATCACATGGTGGCTTCCCCTATGTGGATAGGAGTCGCAGTTTCGAATCCTGCCGAATGATATACATTTTCGTAACAAAAGTTTGGTCGGTATAAATAAATATATAATACTGATTGATTATAAACAGAATATATACTTAAATACGAATATCGATCAAAAATAATGTTCAAACAAATCATTTCAAATTGTCGGTTGTTTATAATCACTTTCGTTAATCTTCGTTAATTTCCGTAATATGTTTATCTATTACGCTCTCTCACCCTGATTGAGCACTCTGGAAGAATGGTAGACTTTGAAAAACAGTAGCTACTCTGGCATCTACGCATCGTTTATTCAGCAATGAATTAGAACACTCTCAGTTATTGGGCGTGTATAATGATAATATACACGCTAAAATGTATGCCTCCTTCTACCGAGCGCCCGTAGCTCAGAGGTAGAATCGCCAATTAAAACCAATTCGGTCGGGTTTCAATCCTGGGTAAAAAGCAATCGGCTATCTAACCATACTGATGAGCTGTGATACAGTGAAACAGATCTGTCTGCGGATGACTACATATACATATATGTGTGTGTGTAAGTAAATTATGACATTTTACAATTATTACATTTTATTCATATAAGCGTTATATTTAGTGGGTACACGTGTTTAAATAGACAAGACTATATTTTTTTGTTAGTAGGACTCAGTCTTTATCCTGGGCGGCAGTTACTGTTACGGCTTTAAAATATATTTTACTTAATATTATGATGTACTATCCAAACTTTCGGGGAATTTGAACAGCGGTTAGGTGCCACATGTCCACCCGACTGTTTCGCTTGATATACTTATTCGGAAAAAATTATGGAGAACAGATTTTAGGATAATTAATTTTAATGAGAATTTCTTTGTTTTTGGTTTACAACCGAGAGAAAAGAGAGAAACTTGTATAAATCTGTATTTTTTTGTTTGTTTTTTTATCATCGTAAACACCCCGCCACACCCATCCATCCATTAAAAAAAGCGCTGTCCCTTTGTATTTGTTTATATAAACTCTGGTTTCGCATTTTAGTTTCAAGAATTTAAACATGACAAGGACATATTCTGTCGCAGAAGCGAAAACAAAAATTCTTAGGAAATTCTTGCGCGACAAAAACTCGTTAGCCATATCCAATCAACAAGATTTGTTTTTAGTTCTTTTTCTTTTAAAATATATTGAATATCTCCTTCTCGCACACAACAAGAAGGCTTAATTCTGTTTTATTCCTTTTATAAAAGAAAAACAAGGTCGACAACAAAGGGTCACCTGGTGTCAAGATGACCTACGACTGACAGATTGTGGTGTTATCACAAATAAATGCTAACGGCACGGTGGGGGATGAGGATACGAAGAACGCATGTCTATGAAAAGCTATCGCATTTTTATTTTTATTTAAATTCATTGCCAGTTACACAGTTAATTCAATGTGTATGTCTGACAGAGAAGCGGTCATAAACAACTCATAAACAACAACAGTGTCGTCATTGCAGTCGGCTGCAACTGGTAACATTAAACAAGCCGTGCAGCCTTCTGGGATAGTTGCTAAGACAACTTGGTTTTGTAATGGCTGATGCCCCGGAAAAGAAAGAAAAAAAAAAGAAAAAGACAGTTTATTATTATTATTATTGGCTTTGTTCCTTGGGGGCAATGAGAGTTGATGGGGTCTGGAGTATAGGGTGCGGCCAGTCTAAGTTGCACCAACAAGTTTTTACTTGTGTTTCAGAAGTAATTAAAAAAATGAAAACAAAAATAAAACCTCAAAAACAGCACAATGTGTTAGTTGATGAAAAAATTGATTACAACCTACGCAATGCAAGTAACTGCTCATTATAATTTAATATATATATATATATATATATATATATATATATATATATATACATACATACAAACATGTTTTGTTAAAAACGACCGACAAAGAAGATTTTATTAATTTTTTATTTAATTTTTCCAGTTTTCTTCCATGTTTTCTTTTTGCTGGAGATAAGGAGAGTAAAAAGTAAAAATGTTCCATAATTTTCGACTTTTCAAGGGCTTTCAGCCTCTTCACAGGCCATTTCCAAGGATGTTATTTTTTGGTGGTGTTATGTCCTCATGTAATTTTTCAGTTTTTAGTGTTTTTTTGAATTTTGATATCTCAATGCCCTGTACAAGATTGTGTCTTATGCCACAAATCAATTACCTATATTGGCCATACCACCACTTCCCTGAGTAGGCGCCTTACATGCCACCTATCTAGTAATAATAGTACAATAAAAAAGATTAGCCCATAAGAGACAAGAACCCTTAAGAAAGATTTTGGTTGAAAATCCAAAAATACTATTTAAATCAAAATATGAAAGGCACCTGACTATAGGAGAGGCACTATATATCTAACAATTCTCTCCTACCATCAACCTTACACTATTTAAGAGTAGAAATGGAGTTTTGAATTTTTTTTAAATATGCAGACGCTTACACGATGTCCGCTGCGCGCATCACGTGACAGCTTTAAAGAACTCACTTTTTTCAAAAACTGAAAAACACTAAAAATAGACAACTAGGAAAACCCACTGATTGTTCTGATAAGAACAGAACACGCGATTTTATTAGTGAAGGTCTCAAAATCAACACGAAGGCCTACATAAGTGCCTTGAAGAGATAGTGCTAACCTGAGTCAAGAGGGTGGCTGTTGGAAGACCCATTTCTAGCAACAGGACTCAGCATTATCAAGAGAACCCAGGCATCTTCTGCGACCACATCATCCTTATATATATATATATATATATATGATCCACATACAAGCCTGTTTTGCTGTATCACAGCTCATCAGTGTGGCTGGCTTACACTTGCTTCAGGACTGGATCGAAACTCGGCCGATTAGGTGTCAGTCAGAGTCGCTAACCCCTAAGCCAAAGGCGTATGGAATCAGAAAAGGCAAATTTTAGCGTGTTGTATATAAGCGGAGTATACAGACGCCAGTCACTGAAAGAACTCAATTTATTGCCGAGAGTATTGCATAAATTGCGGAAGTGGTCTCTCTTTTTTTAAAAATTTTCCTCTCTAGAAAGCTCAATAGTAATGAGAGTATAATGTATTCGTGATCCACATACAAACCTGTTTTGCTGTATCCCAGGTCATCAGTGTGGCTCGACATCGACTTGCTTCTGGCCGGGATCGAAACTCGGACGATTTGGTGTCAGTCGGTGTCGCTAACTCCTAAGCGATAGGCGTATGTAATCAGCGAAGGGAAATCTTAGCATGTATATTATATATATAATAATTAAATTTTTTTTTTTTTTTAAATCATTACACCCCAAGCAAGGCATTCTACTGCCACTGTTGCGCAGAGTGTTACCATAAGGATAATTGATGAGAAAGAGGGGTTAGTTATAGGAAATACCAGGAGGAGGGTAATAGATGATTGGGGGATACCGAGGATGTGGGGTTGGGTAGATGGGAAGAGAGTTTGAGAGAATGGATGCGAGTTAGTGTGATAGGAGATGTCTATTGACCTTGCATTTAAATTCCTGGAGATTGTAGTTGTCGGGGAAGCAAGTATATGGAATGGAATTCCACAGGCGGGAAGTGCGAGAAAAGAAGCTGTTAGAGTAGAAATTGCGGTTACATTTTATCGGTTTCACTGTAAAAGGGTGGGACCTAGTTGCTAATCTAGTAGCTCGTGTAAACTCATACCTAGGGGGCACCAGTGATCTAAGTTCATCGGAGCAGAAGCTGTGAAAGTATTTATAAAAGAGGCACAGGGAAGCCACGTCACACCGGTGAGAGTGTGACTGCAGCCGGGCTGCCAAGTCGGTATCAATCACGTTATAGGAAAAACTTTAAGACTGTTTTTATTAGGATATACAAGCCTTTGCCCATTTTCTTAATAAAACTCGGTAGAGATTGAGAAAAATTTCAAATTCCTGAATGAAAGATGTAAAAAGTGCTGGTATTAAATTTTGACAATTAAAACGAAGAGGCAACACCTTTAAAAGGAATGAAACGTACATAGATTTCTTTTCTGTTTCTCTCTGATGTGTCCGACTTTTCTTTTTGTATTAACCGAGTTTAGCTTATAACTTATTACTGACTAAGATCATAAATGTTGGATCCCCAGTGAAGATTAAAACGACTGAACACTAGTAAAGCAATTGAAGACCAGCAGTTCTCTGGTATTTTTTTTTTTAATCATATCACCCCGAGTAAGGCGGTAACGCCACTGATGTGCAGGGGGCTACGTAAGAGTGAAAAGATTGGAAAAGAGAAAACCGGAAACCACATCCTAAGCAGGGAACAAGGGATGAGCTTCTTAACCTGTTCAATAGACGTGGGTGGAGTGGGAACCGGGTGATAGTTTAGTCTATCTACTTCAATTGTTTATAGTTCCCAAAGCTGAAAAAGGCACATTCCCCTTTGCTTTAAAAATTGGTACCACGTTTCCCTTTAATTTGAACTTGGTGTTAGTTATTGTACATCTTCCTAACCCATCATAAAAAAAAAAAAAAAAAAAAAATTATGACAATTGATTTTTTAATTTTTTTTTTTTGGGGCCTTTCATGGTGAGATTATTTCTTCATTTCCTTACCACCGTAGCGTAGCTTCTTTATGCCCTTTGTATAAATACTTCTACGTTAATTGTTCTGATGCAATTTCCGCTTTGCTACCTCGTCTTTATAAGTTTAAGTTCAGTACTAGATTGGGATGTGCGTTGTAGTGCAGTAGATATCGGCTCGGAAAGAGAAATCGGAGGGAGCCGAGTTCAAATTCCAGTTGAATTCATTGCATTCACTTACGCGCAAATACCCTTGGGAAAGGTATTAATCCGTATCTTCCTTCCATTTATGGGTTAAATAATAGGACAGATTTGGTTCTATAGCCTTGGCTGGCAACCAGTATACCGCAGAAAGCAATGGCAACCTACTACGGGATAATCTTCTGCCCAGTCAGTCATGTCTCTTTCGAGACATGAACGCGCAAGCGTGTTTCACGTATGGCACTTAACTGACTGATTGACTAGAATGGCAGCAAGGTCTCATCATTTTACAGTTGAAGTAGTCAGATGTAACCGTAATTTCTATGCTGTCCATTTATTTTCTCGTTTGTGAAACTTTCTTCCGGTTTCTTCTTTCTCAATCAACTTTTTTCAGTATTAATCCTTATCTTCTGTCTTCTTGATATTTTATTTTTCTCTTTCCTTAATGTTTTCTTTCTCGTATTCTTTCACACTCAGTAACGCATTGCATCTTAGCGGCTTTATTGCCTTGCTTGGGGTGAAATGAATGAAAAAAAAAATGACTCGGACTCATAATACAAGGCTAAATAAAGAAAGAAAGAATAAATTTTATGATAAAGAGACCAGCGTTTTTCTTTTGTCTTTTCTTGCTATTGACTTAAGTTGAAGAACATGTTACTCAAATTTTCCCGGTGGGGAGGTCCAGCCTGCTGAGGAAATAAAGCAAAAATTGTTATGTCTGCTCTAAACGCGATTGTGTGTGTGTGTAACAAAAGACGTTATCTTGATCACGTGGTACATTTTCTAATGCTTCCTTTTTCTAATATCGGCGTGATTTATCTCTTATCGACCTTTTTTTTTTCACAATGGTACTTTTCTTTCTTGCTTTCCTGTCGCCATCTTGCATTTTTCTTTTTCTTTCTTTTCGAGATATCATACCCGTCTTTCTTCTCTTAGCTCGGTACCTGCCCCAACCCATTTCTTCATGCTTTCTTTCTTTTTTAACTTTCTACATTTTTTTTTAGGGACTTAGGCACTGTGCGTTGTGGTGCGGTGGATATCGGCTCGAAACAAGAAAATTGAAAGCCGGGTTCAAATTCCAGTTAAAGTCGTTGCATTCACTTACACGTAAATACCCTTAGCAATATTAACGCATTAATCCGTCTCTTCCCACCAGCTGTGGGTTAAATAACAATACAGATTGGCTTCTATAGCCTTGGTTGCCATACAGTCTACCGCAGAAAGTAATCGCAAGCTACTGTAGGAAAATCTTCTGCCCAGTCAGTCATGTCTCTTTCGAGACATGATCGCCTAAGCGTGTATCACGTATGACAACTGATTGAGATTTCTTTTTATCTTTCTTAAAGATAGAACTAAATGGGTAGAAAAAGCGAAGTGGGTGATTATCTTCCAAGTGGGCATAGCCAGCCTGTCGGGTAAAATCAGATTTAAAATCATATTTACGTTATACGAATGTTTCGAGAGTCGGAGACGGATTTGCGTTTATAAGACACTATTCAACTTTGCCTATATATATATATATATATATGTGTTATCGATTTTCTGCACTATTGTAAGAACCGCAACCTTGAAACTTCTGAATATTGTTTTTTTATGTCTGTCTATGAGTATCAAATTTGATTAAAATCGGACCACTCATTCTATAACCCGATTTTTTCGATTATCTATATTTATCGGGAGTACCTCGACACAAAGCCTAGCTAAGAACACTCGCAGACGCTTATAGTACAACTGTGTAAATTTTCAAGAATATCGGTTCAGCCGTTTCGGAGTCTATAGGTAACGGACACGGACACATACACATACACATACACACAAAGTTCCATTTATAAATAAGTTTAGATATGTTTAGTGAATACAGGTTTTCTTTTTTCCAATCTTAACGGGCAAAGTATCTGCTTTATTTCCAGTGGGATTTATTCACTTTTGTTTCCAAGATTATCGTCTCAGCTTTTTCTGTTTCTTTTATAAATTTAAAAGTTGAATTCCATTCTTATTAGTTAAATTAAACACACACAATTTTTTCTGTCTTTCCCCATCCATATAAACTCTTTAAATAACAAGCGTATTGTTTTATACATGATGTAAACAATTTGCAAAACAATGAGTAAACATTGCCTGATGACGACGTAAAATCTCGAAACAGAAATTTTCGTTTCCCAATGTAAATTAATTTTAAATAAAAAAACAAATTGAATTATATATGAGAAAATAATTACAAAGTAACAACAGAGGTATAAATTTAATAAAGTAATTAAAAAATTAGTTAGCAATGAAAACAAATCATGGTATAAACTGATATGCTATCATCTTTATGCGCCGTGTCTCGTCAGAACGTAGCCGATCACATCTCTCCCAAAGTTCCTGTCATTTGTAGCGTTTTTTTTTCATTATTTCTAAATTGTTCCATCATCCAATTAATCAAGTTCGCTAAATAGGTTATGCGTTGTTTTCTTCTGTTCCTCTTGCCTTTAATATGTCCTGTGAGTATCAAATTTTCCCAGCACTCTTTCCTCATTATGGGCAATTTTTGTTTCCATTTTATCTAAAACCTAGTCGTCGCTCACACCTTAAAATACCAAAATTTTATAGTCCACCTCAAATTCACAAAGCAGACATTCCGATACACCCCAATTATATCAGGAATTATTAGCGCTAACCACAAATTGTCGAAAACCCATCACAATTTTTTTAAAAAAAACCCTTGTTGAATTAATCAGGTCATCACATGTTAAAAATTCAGGTAATCTGATAGAAAAACGAAAGGGAATACGAAATGGAATAAATAAAAAGAAAAATTAAAAATTAAAAAAAAAAGCATCTGACACACTAAAAAAATAAAGCATCTCTTTTCCAATCGTGAAAATCATACAAATATGCCGACTTAATCACCAATCGATGCTGTTTGACCTTTAACATTAATTTTAAAAACGAAAATTTCGGTTAACATCAACTGGAATTTAGTTTTGTATTTTCTTAGAAATCCTTGAATCTGGTCATTTCCAGAGTATATACAGGGTGCGATGGATAAATTGACTAAATTACAAACAAACAAACAAACAAACAAACAAAGAAACAAACAAACAAACAAAAAACTGATATCTCATTTTAACAGGTATATTTAACAAAATTACAAACATATCCTGAAACACTAAAGAGTCAATTCATTCAATAATGATCTACAAACGATTTCGGAATCTTCTGGACGTTCTCCTTGTTCCAGTTGGTGAATGTTGCAATAATCCTTGACTTTAGTTCAACTTTGGTGTTACAAAGAGTTTTGTTGGTCCCTCGCTCTGCTGCCCCTCACACCTAATAATCAAGGGGGTTGCAGTCTGGGGAGATATAAGGGCTGATGTGGTCACAGAAATTGTCTGGCAGCCATGATTAGGTTCTCCTGTTTGTGGCGCAGGGTCCTGTTGCCGGACATAAGGTCTTCTAACAGCCGCCATCTTAATCCAGGACAGTACAACTGTGGGCATTTGATGTAGGCCTCCGTGTTAAGTGATGCCCTTACCAACAAGTTAGGGTTTTTTTCTTATCAGAACGATCAGTGAGTTTTCTGAGCTGCCATACCTTCGTAATCACCTTTAGACTCATCCAACTCTTTCCGAATCCTCTGCACTGTCCTCAGATTGACGCTCAAAAACTTTGAAATATTTGTATTGGAGGTGAGTGAGTGAGTTTTGTTAAATGGTATATCAACCTCCGTGGGTTATTTAATGCCAAGGTGGTTTTTTAAGGTACTTTTTTTAATGTTTGCTTATAGTGAGAAGGTGGATTTAGTCAGATTTTAATGATATATTGGTAATTTACCCATTGCACCCTGGATTTCCGATATATTGATAATGCTCTATTAATATACCTTTGCTAAACTACATTACCTGACCTTGGAGAAAAACTAAAAGTCGAACATACCATAGAATTCACTTACGAAACAGAAAGAAATTACACTTTATACTTTTAGATATTATGCGACACCGTACTGACAATTATTTAAAATTAAATGTGCATCACAAACCAACTGGTAAAAATGATTTCATAAACGTCTATTCTCGCTATAGCAGCAAAATGATTATTGAATTCTATTTAAAAATACTCGCATTGAAAATACTTTTAAGCTCCTACAATTCCCAGTTTTTTTTATATTCAACAGAAAACCCTAAAATTTTGTCAAATATTTAAAAGTGGAAAGTGCAGGATTTTAACAAACACAAACGAAGAAAAATATATTCTACCTACCAAATCTATCACAATTACAATTGAAGAAAAATTTTCTAAGTTTAAAATTTGCTACAATAGTGAGGCCATGGAGGCGCAGTGTGTTTCTCTCTAGGAGACTATCGTCCTCCATTTTGATGGTAGGCAGGAAAAATTATCTATGGTAGTTACAGGGGAGCAGCTTCATTTTGGAGCCATTAAAATTTATGAGCGATTCCCTAACCCATTAAATTGGAGGCCTTTTTGAAGGAAATCAGCTAAGTTTACTTTGTCAGCTCTGGCAAATTTCTTATTGAGATGGGAGTCAATGGTGGTGCATCTGCACAGATGACTCCTTGGGAACTGATTACATCAGGAAGATGATTGATGAAATCAGAAAAAAGCGTAAGAGCTAGGATAGAGAATTGAGGGACACCCACATTTGTAACATTAACTTGATTGACAAAAATATATTCCGGCTGTAGATGGTGGAAACGGGGCACAACATCAAAGACAGGAACACAGGTAACAGCCGGCAAAGATCTGATTGACGTCAAAATCAGAAAGCTCAGGTGACAACTTGCATGAAAGACGATTGCCGGCGAAAATGATTCACTGATGTGCCTGGCCACAGATGACGTAAGTTAAACGACAAACTGAAAAAACAAATTTCAGATTATAAGTTCGAGTTTTCTGTCCACACAGAAAGAGAGAGACAGAGACAGAGACAGAGACACACACTACCACTGGTTAACCATTCTCCGACAACTCCAGTGTGTGCACGATATCTCTCCGTGTATCTTCCTAATCTACACAATTGTTTTTATTCAATTTTCCTTTCCTAAGAGAAAGACTTCTGGACTTGTTTGGTTTAAATTTCATTCTACACCACCTTATTAGATCGTCTATCAAACTTAATATCTTCTGAGTTGAATCTACTTTGGATGAGAGGATTGTAGTTTCATCCATGAACGCCTTCACTGGTGGCATTTGACACTGTCCACCAAGTTCAACAACATCGGCCTTGTTATTTATCGCTTTGAGAATCAGCTGCATTGCTAGAACGAAAAGTATTGGTGACTCCGTACATCCCATTGCAATTCCATCCTCAAGTCTATTCCACTTAGTCGTAAAGTCTTTTGTAGTGAAACGCATGAGGAAACCATCAAAATAAGTTCCTATCATCTTAGATATTTCCTCAGAAATATGGTACATTTGTAATGATAAATGTATCATTTGGTGAGGTACTGATCCGTAGGCATTAGCTAAGTCCAACCAAATGACATCCAAATCTTTTCTTTTACTCTTTGCTTTTTGAATGGCCTCCCAGATCATGTTTCCATGCTCTAAGCAACCAGCTATTCCTGGAACACCACCCTTCTGTACTGAGGTATCGATATACTCGTTATCAAAAAGGTATTTGGTCAACTTCGATGCCAAAACTGCGAAAAAAATCTTTCCTTCTACATTGAGAAACGAAATTGGCCGAAATTGACTGATGTCCTTGGAATTCTTTTCTTTGGGTATGTACACCCCATCAGCTATCATCCATTGTTGGCTGATATGGTAATTTTTCCATGCTAACTTAAGTTAGTATGTAACCAATTAAGAAGTGTAGGACATTTTTTGTATAGAAGGAATGGTATTCTGTTAGGGCCAGGTGGAGATTTATTCCTGCTTTTGTTGATTATGTGCTTTATTTCTTCACGTGTGGGTGGCTTCATGTCGAACTTCGCTTTAGAAACGGCTGGCCAAAATAAATTGTTATGATCTAGAGGAATATGTCGTTTAGGATCAGAGTACATATCTCTTAAATGTTCCTCTAGAATATTTTTCTCTATTTTAAGCACACCTGATCTTGGTTTATCAAACATGTTCCTTGCATATTTGTAAGGTTCCTTGAAGAAACGCTCTTGGTCTTTCCTCCGTTTCACTCGCCTCTTCCTTAGATTTTCCGCTCTGCTAAGAGCGTTATGTTTCTCTTTAAGGTCCTGCCAGATTTTAAGCAAGCCTTCTTTCTCGTCAAAATTTGCGAAACGGATTTGCCGTTTTAGATTTCTTTTTGTATTTCTCAAATCCTGCATTAACCTTTGATGTCTGTTCTTTTTGGGTGGTGGCTTATCATTTTCCTCTTTCACGCCGTAGACTTCCTTACAAACTCTGTAGATTATTTTACTACTTTTGTTTAAACGTTCTTGATAATTCTTTCTTCCCAGTTCTTTACGTAATGTTTTGCTAATGATGTTGTCTAGCATGCACCACGCTTCCCAGTTGGATGCTGGTGGAAATTTGATTCTTGTTAGTTTGGGTTGCGTCCCATCCTTTAATTCAACAGCTTGGATATCCTCAGCACTGTGGTATGCATCCTGGCATTGGTTTTCCGACGTCTTGTGTGTGTTGACAGAGCGCTGCTCCTGAACCATTTTCAGGGAAGCATAACCCATTTTTGTAAGGTGAATCTTCGCTCCCTTTTGGGACCTGAATTTCCGACCACAGACACATGGGAAGTCCGTACACTTCTAAATTCATAAATTGTTTTTCGGTCCGGGATCGTTGCCGATTAATCTGTTTGGATCCATCACCCTCCCTCCCTTTCGGTGAATCCTGAGGGCATTTTCCTTTTAGTTTTCTTTGTAGCGTTTGTTTAATGAACTCTGGGTTGCTGACCCAGTGAGATCATCTGGTCTTTCCCAGCGTCCCCTGTCTTTCCAGGTGTCTGCTAGTCTGTTCCTAACCGCCATTCAGTCTATTCCTGAAAGCCAACGGACGAGCCATGAGTTTGAAGAAGGAAATTAAAGCGAGCTGAATATAAAATGCTCCTCTTACCAATAACAATTCCACCGAACTTCTCTACGGCATATGACTTCATTGATCTTTTTGTCCTTTTGAATTTATATTTTAATTGGGGAGAGAATGTGCACCGTTTCGGGGCCTTCCTCTCAATGGTCTCACTTGCACACCGGCAAGTAAGACCCCATTATAACGAAATACATGTGTAGTTATACTTGTTCAAATGTCGAACGGCGAAATTAATTTACGAAAAACGAGACGGCAAACCTTGCGTTCCGAGAATGCAACGTAAACCTCATTACGCACAGTGACTTAATATAAGGTATCAAATAGTAGGTACATCAATGCTGCCGTCATTTTAAATGGCATATCGATGTAAATACTTTGCCATCATGGGCCACTCGTGTGTATAATTTATTTGTTTAAACATTTTTTAATGGATACTCGTATTTGAGTGGATATTGTTTTTACATTCAGAATTCTTGGACTAAGCGGTGATGTGGCATTCAAGCAAAAAACAAAACACTGGATCACTTTGCATTATTTTTAGTGTCTAATTTGCTCATATGCTTGGTTTAATACAAAATTTGAAACCTTTTTCAGTTGTCTGCAAAGATTTTGATGTGGTTAAAACAAATCCTACCTGTAGTATTAGTTAGTTACTTAAACAACAACTGAAATAATTATGTGAACAGATTTGCAACTAATCTAGGTGCTGCTTACCTTTTATGAGTCATGTCTCTTCAGGACGTAGGCGATTATGGCCTTCCACATCTTCCTATCTTTTAAAGCTCTTAACACCCTTTCTCTTGTTACTCATCCCCAATCCTGCTCTGCTATCCATTTGCTGAAGCCCATCAAATGTATCATGCGTTTCTTTCCTTTTTTCTGTCTTGGGAGTATCACATTCTCCAAACCCTCCTTCCTCATTACATGTTCCAGAAACTTCAAATGTCTTTTTCTGATGTTAAGCATAATTTCTTTTCGTTTGCATCCTCTCACAAACATTGTCGTTGCTCATATGTTCAGTCCATGGTATCCTCAGCATCCTTCTGTAGTACCACATTTTGGTTGCTTCAAGTTTTTTCTTCATCTTTGATGAGATTGTCCGGATTACCTCTGTTCGACAGGACGGTCAGGTACTGATTCAGCTCCAACGGTCACAAAATGATGCCTAATTCGTTCTAGATTTTGTTGATTTTTTTTCCATATAGGTCCATTCCGTTTTCAGATCTCGTCTTAATAGAGGCTTTCCCAGTATTTTTTCTCTCTTGTAAATATCTAAAATATTTACTAAACGTAACTTAGTACAGCACAGGACTAACAAGATAACCAGGCTACAGCAATGGTGAACGGGTAGCTTACAGAGTCGAGTTAGAGGGAGATAACTCATGACTACCAAAAGTCATTCGCACAGGAAATGAGAATGATATACCCCAGTGATTATAATAAAAAAAAAATCCGTACATTGGTTTGGTTTAAGTTTAACGACCCATCAACCGTTTTGGTCATTTAAGGGTCAGTCTCTGAATATTGGGATCACATTTTTTAAAAAATATGGTTCAATTGTCTTAAAAGTTTTAAATTCAATACAGTTATGTTGGCAAGAGTTTTAAATTCAATACAGTTATGTTGGCAAGAGTTTTAAATTCAATACAGTTATGTTGGCAAGAGTTTTAAATTCAATACAGTTATGTTGGCAAGTGTTTTAAATTCAATACAGTTATGTTGGCAAGTGTTTTAAATTCAATACAGTTATGTTGGCAAGTGTTTTAAATTCAATAAAGTTTTGTTGGTAACATTTTTCATTCAATAAAATTTTATTGACAAATACTTTCATAGCATTTTGACACCGATTTGGGGGTCAACTATTTACCCATAGCTGGGACCCTAATAGGTGCTACCACTTCGGGTCAGGGTGGACCTGGGAAAAACAACAATTAAGAGGTGGTTCTATGCTCCTCACAACCTCCCAATTAGAGGCCTTGCTGCCAGATTCAGTTTACCGTCATATCCATAACCCCGTACAATGGCCGAAACGAGGAGGACAATTGTTCAAATAATGTAAATCGGGTAAATACTACTTCAACTCAGAGATATAGACAAATAGTTGTTTATTATTTTATTTTATTTATTCATTATAGTCGAGTAGTGAAGAATATATATTTCCCTCTTTTCACGCTTAGGGGTTTGGATTATTTGTTTATTATGTTTTTATGTAAGATACTCAATAGGAGTTACATCAATATAAATGTTGCTGTCATTTTAGACGGTACGGACACACTCACTTTTGCATATTTACTAAATTACTAATTCGTATGCAGTCGGTTTGCTGTTAAAACAGATTCTGAATTATTCTAATATTGTTCCCAAATATGTCAATCTTGCTTAGAAGTTCTAACAATTCTTAGCGACGTACTGGGATTGAACATATACACTTAGAAGAACCCCAGACTACATATTTAATTACAACCCTACTACATAGTATGCTATTTGGACTAGCATGCTCTCGTGTGTTATAATTACAACGTTTTGGCTGTTATACACTCCGGCCCTCTCAGATGTTTGTTTTCGTGTTTGGAATCACTTTCGACACAGAGACAGCCACCTGAAGAAGTCCAGAGAAGATAACATCGAAAACATTTTCAAAATAACTAAAATTTGCATGTCAGTTTAAGTAGCAAAGTATAATTATGATAATTCTGTATTTCAAAAACTTCCTGCAAAGTCTGCTTATTAATCGAAGAAATTGTTTGATCTTTGAAGATAAAATTGGAAATTAATGCCAGCATATTTTTAAACTATTCAGCATGCGTTTCCTCTTTACGTAAACACGCATAGAAAGTTTCATTCTGCCATCGAATATCTATTTACTTCCATCTCTTTCATACTAGTTTGGCGATAACTAAAGTGTAATAAGGGATGGTAAGTTGTTGGCTATCTTGCACATACAGGCAAAAACTTGTTAGACAATGAAACGTGTCTACACTTTGAAGTTATAACGGATTTTACCATCAGCTGAAAGAAGAGCGTTTTTGTCTCTGGTTTGAAATCGGTTTTTCTCCTTTAATTTAGATTAACAAGCTGCAACTTATCCACAGTTCCAGTGAAATCACAGATTTCATTATTTAGAGTTCCGTGTTCTACCGCCAAGCAATCATATAATAATTCTGCTTGTTCCTTCCTTAGTTTCTACGTCCATTACGCCACTTACTCTCTATACGAACTTTTTCTTCCCATCTATCTTTTTATAATCTCCTCAGCCTTTCTCTCACCTTTAGCAAACGGAAGGGTAATAAAGAGTGAGATAGTAGGAGGAGAGAGCCTATAGCGTTACCGTATCAGTAGCTGCTTAAGCTGGTGGTTGTAGCAGTAATTGTGTGTGTGTGTGTGTGTGTGTGTGTGTGTGTGTGTGTGTGCTGTACAACAGTAAAAATAGGTAGGTTTGTTGTATCCCGCGACCTAATAACGAAGTTCCTGGTCTCTATATCCTTGGCTATTACTCAGTTGGTCTTTTCTGTTTACAATTGACACAGGAGCCATGATTTTTCAGTAATAAAAAAAAGACATTTTCTCTTTCAAAATCTCTCACAAAATAGCATACAGTATTTTGGTTATGGTCTGTGCATACGTCGCTTAATATAAGATTACAATAAAGTAGCTTCTATGGACATTACTTTTATAGATATTTTAATAAAATTACTGTGTTATCGTTATTTTATTATCCAATACCTTTATGTCTGAAGACGTTACTATCATTTGTAGTATGACAAAGTAAAATTTTTCCAGGAAATCATTATCCTTCCGTGGAAATTCCACTGGTTCTGCTAGTAATGGTAAATGTGAAAACGTATACATGCCATCCCCAAAAATGTGTACATACTTTCTTTGTTAATAACATTCCATGTTCATGTTTTCCTTCGGAATAATTATTTTATTATTAAGAATATTTTGTTTATATTTCTGAGATAAGGTACTGTAATTATTCACACAATTTACGTTTTCCAAATGGCCCACTAGACAAAAGCGTTGTTTGGATCTAGTGACTTGACTGAAAAGGTTGTGAGTTCAAGACCTGACTACGGCAGTCAGTCAGATAAGTGCCATACGTGGTACACGCTTGGGCGATCATGTCTCGAAATATCTATAAGATCCAGTCAGTCAAGTTTCAGCCAGCAGTAGGTTACCATTACTTTCTGAGGTAGATTGGTTGCAAACCAAGGCTATAGACCCCAGTCTGTTCTGCTATTTAGCCCATAGTTGAAAGGAGAAACAACGTTATTTGGATGGTATTTGTGCGTAAGCGAATGTAACGAATTCAATTTGAATTCAGTCTTCTCTCTCCGATTTTTCGTTCCGAGCAGATCTTCACTGCACCACAAGGCACATTCGCTACGGCAAGGTTAACAAAATCTTAGAAAGCTGAGTTAAAGGGAGATAACTGATATTGTGAATATGACAACAAAGATGGGGGACAACAGTCCGAAGAATGTAAATATTGTAGATTAAGAATAGCTATTAAATATGAAAATACTGCCTATTTTGTTTAAATGTTACATTAAAATCAAACGCACAAGATGTCTGATCAAGTTTTGTGTCTAAGTTTTCTTCCGAGATATCTTTGTTAGATTGATGTAAACGGTTTCAGCGACAAAATTCAACAAAATCTTTTCTTCATATTTATATGAACATGATGTGCGTTGTGGTGCAGTGGATATCGACTCAGAACAACAAATCGAGGTGTCGAGTTCGAATTCCAGTTGAATTCGTTGCATTCACTTACGCACAAATACCCTTGGGAAAGGTATTAATCCGTCTCTTCCCTCTAGTTATGGGTTAGATAATAGGACAGATTGGGTTCTATAGCCTTGGCTGGCAACCAGTCTACCGCAGAAAGCAATGACAACCTGCTGCGGGATAATCTTCTGCCCAGTCAGTCATGTCTCGAAAGAGACATGATCGCCCAAAGCGTGTATCACATATGGCACTTAACTGAGTGACTGCATGAACATTGGACTCACAATTCACTTTTAATCTTCGTTTTTTTTTTTTTTTTAATATGAAAGAAAACATTCAGCATTCATATGAGGAACATGAATCACGTTCTGTCTCGCCAATGTGGATTTGGTTGAAATAAAATTTATTTTTCTAATAATACTGTTTGATCAACGAAACATGAAAAAAAAAAATTAGTTAAGTGTCATACGTGATACACATTTGAGCGATCGCGCCTCGAAATAGACATGAAAGACCGAGATTTTCCCGCAGTAGATTGCCATTATTTTCTGTCAGACTGGTTACCAGCCAAGGCTATTGAACCTAATCCTTGAATTAAGATCAACCAGTTAAGTGCAATACCTGATACACGCTTTGGCGATCATGTCTCTTTCGATAAATAACTTAGAAGATTTTCCCGCAGTAGGTTGCTATTACTTTCTATCGTAGACTGGTTACCAACCAAGTTTACAGAACCCAATCTGTCCTGCTATTCAACCCATAACGAGAAGAAAAAGAGACAGATTAACAACTTTCCCAAGGGTAAGTGCAACAATATATTTTATCTGTAGTGGAAGTCATAAGTGAATGCAACGAAGTCAACTGAAATTCGAACTGCTTTCTGAAGTGTCATATATATTTTCCATTCCGTCTAAATTTCAATTAAACCAAGCAGATATAACCCTTCGAGGGATCGAAACGAGAAATAGATATTTCTTAAATAGAAATTTTGCTTTGGTTGTATACATTACGCGTCTGAGCGGTCTAGAAACATGTCGGATTAAATGTTGGTGGATTTCTCTTAAAATGGAATGTTCATACGAACCCTCCTGGAAGATATTTTACTTATTAAGAATCTCGAATGCACAAGCCGGTTGACGTAAATTTTAAGTCTTGGCTATGACGATAAACTACATCCGGCAGCAAGGTCGCTGATCGGAAGAATGGAGCTTTTGTGGAGCGTGGAACCACCTCTTAATTGTTGTTCCTAGTTCAACTCTGACCCAGGGTAGTAGCACCTGTTAGGGGTCTCAGCTATGAGAAAATAGTTAACTGCAAATACAAAACTATGTAATCGAAATTTATTTATAAATGGAACTGTGTGTGTGTGTCCGTTACCTATAGACTCCGAAACGGCTGAACCGATTTTCTTGAAAATTTACACAGTTGTACTATAAGCGTCTGTGAGTGTTCTTAGCTGGGTTTTGTGTCGAGGTACCCCCGATAAATATCGATAATCGAAAAAATCGGGTTATAAAAGGACTAGTTCGATTTTAATCAAATTTGATATGTTCATAGACAAAGACATAAGAAACGATATTAAGAAGTTTCAAGGTTGCAGTTCTTACGATAGTGCAGAAAATCGATGATATATATATATATATATATATATAAAAAGGCAAGATGTTTGTGTGCGTGTCTGTTTATCTGTATGTATGTCCTTTATACAAATCCACAATTTTTATCCGATTCTCACCAAACTTCACAAATATTCTTTAGGGTGAGTCTGAGCTCCAGGACCATGGATTAGTTTTAAAGTTTTCATTACACCCGAGCAATGCCGGGCCATACTGCTAGTAAAAGTATAAAAATACATTTCTTATAGTAAAAATACTAGCAAACATTTTATAGAAAAATAACCAACAATACATTTTATCAGTAGCTCTCCTTCAATATGGCAGTGAATGCTGGACAATATCTTCTAAGATGAGTGAAAAACTTGAAACAACTGAAATGTGATTCTACAGAAGGATACTGCGAATATCATGGATCGCGCATGTGAGCAATGATGAGGTTTTGGAAAGGATGGAAACAAAAAGGAAATTAATACTGAGAATCAGGAAGAGACAGCTGAAGTTTTTGGGACCTGTAATGAGGAAGGAAGGCTTGGAGAATCTGATACTCACAGGTCAGATAGAGGGAGGAAAGGGGAAGCAGCGGATAACCTATTTGAAGGGCTTCAGCTGGTGGATGGCAGAGCGTGGTTTGGGTGGGGTAACAGAAGAAAGCGTGCTAAGAGCCACTAAAGATAGTGGAAACGTGAAAAACTATGATCTACGTCCTGAAGGGACATGGCACGTAGAAGAAACCATAAAATTGTGTTTAAAATATTACAAATTTCGATATTAGCTAACCCATATAGAATTGATGTGCCGTTAAACAAACAAAATCAATCAACGTAAATTTTAACGGTTAAAAAACCAAACAAAAACGTAAACAATAAATACAAGGCTTAAAGGAAAGAGCAATAACATTAGATTAATTGTCGGAGCAATAGCTCCCCCTCCAAAAAAAGAAAAAAAAAAAAGAAAAAAAAAAACGAAAAACAAAAACAAATAACCTTTAATGACTTTAGATTTATCTAACTTTATGCAAGCATTTTTGGGCGCCATTTTTTTTTTTTTTGCATTAACGAATTATATATGGCGTGGACGTAACGGATATCTTGCATATTTGCTTGAAGATAAATTGTCTAAATTTTTGTCGACAGCGCTTACTTTTGCAAATGGATTACTATACCTGGCGTCTTGTCACTTTCACTTATCAGTGATCAGTCTTTGCAAACAAAAACATGTTCATGATTAACTTGCGTGAATTAAATGAAGTTAACAGAAAAGCTTCGAAAAAAGAAATCTAATGCAATTGGACAGAACAAGTAGATGTTACATACAATTAATTGCTTATTACCTGTTATTTCGTGTTGCAATATCGGCATAGGTGCTTCGCTAAATGTAACCTTTGTAACATGATCAAAGTAGGCACAGTAATGCAATTGCTGGGTTATCTCAACCCTGGGTTCTGTTTAACCCCCTCACTCCCCGCAAAAAAAAATAAAAATAAAAAAAATAAAAGATAAAAATCTGTCCCACGTAGCACAACAGAAGGTTTAAAATTACCATAACGCCCATCGTGTGTGTGTGTGCGCGCGCGCGCACATACGCGTACGATCTCTTTACATTGTGTGGTGAAAGTTGAAGTATTGTCACCAAAAATAAATATGCATATGTATGTAATAGTGGTTAGTTAATCCCCCTTGCGGGCGCTTACTCGGGCACACTTATTTTTGTTCAACACCCACAAAGCCTACGTGCAACTATGCTTAGCGGACCTTAGTTACAGTTTCCGGGAGAGAGCGAGTTATCTAGCGTGAACAACAGTCTGAATAAGGCCAGGACGCTCAAACCCTCTCCATGGGCTTTGTTTGTTCTCAAAACCCCTGAAGAGGGAAAACATAATGCCTTCACGAAACAACACGGATCAGTTAAGTGAAAAACCTCTCCACGTTAATTCAGACTTGATGGCACACATAAGACAAATATAAGACTTGTTGTTGTACGTACCAAATAAGTTGAACCATCATACGTCGAAATCAACGGGAGGGCATACCACACACACACATGGCCTGATTATTTACGATAAGTTTTTGTTACGAAAATGTGTGTCATTCGAACCTGCGACCTTTATCCACATAGGGGAAGCCACCAATTGATCTGGTGCGTCTTAGACCTCTCGACCACAAATGACCAGTCTAAATGAAGTCAAATCAAGCCTATATAATACAATTTTCAATTCACGCAAATAACCATCTCTGCACTGAAATGAGAGATCTAAGACACGCCAGATCAATTGGTGGCTTCCCCTATGTGGATAGGGGTCGCAGGTTCGAATCTTGCCGAATGACACACATTTTCGTAACAAAAATTTATCGTAAATAATCAGGCCGGTAGAAATAAATATATAATACTGTTTGATTATAAACAGAATATCTACTTAAATACGAGTATCGATCAAAAATAATGTTGAAACAAATCACTTCATATATATAAATGAAAAAGGAACGAAGAAAATATTTGCAACGTTCAAAACAGTTTAAAACAGTGCTCAATATAGAAGTAGAGCAATGAATATTTATTATAAATTATATTTCAGAACATGTAAAAACTACATTCTACCACAAAATTGTACATTTTGTTTCGACATTGAAAAAACAATGTCTGATCAGGTAGTTTTTTTTTTTAATCATATCACCCCAAGCAAGGCGAAAACGCCACTGATGCGCAGGGGGCTACGTAAGAGTGAAAAGATTGGAAAAAAGAAAAACCGGAAACCACATCCTAAACAGGAAACAAAGGGATGAGCCTCTTCATCTGTTCAATAGACGTGGGTGGAGTGTGAACCAGGCGATAGTTAGTAATGTTGGTAACGTTTATTACCATCATTACTAACTACCTGATCAGACATTGTTCTTTCAATGTCGAAACAAAATGTATAATTTTGTAGTAGAATGTAGTTTTGCACATGTTCTAAAATATCATAATATATGTGTGTGCGTGTGTGTGCGCGCGCGTTTGTCTATATTTAGTGCCAAAGTTGTTGCTGTTTTTCAGTGGTTATATCAATAAAATATATTTTGGCAAATGCTCGATATCGGAGTGAAGATAGAGCGTTGATAAGGTGTTTTTATATATATATATATATATATATATATATATATATAAGGCTTTTGGAGGACAGGTTTCACATATAAAGTTGAAATTTTGGATAAAGTCACGAAAGTAATAAAAGAAAATTCATTTTTTTTACTGATGACAACGTATTAAAACATTTTAACAAATATAGCATTTGTTTTTAGTGTGGCATAAAATGTCATTTTAAAATATGAATCGTAAAATCGAAAATTATAGACAAACAAATAAAAATGTTTAAATGATTGCAAATCAGACGAAAAGAAAAAATAAGCAACAATTAAAAATGACAGTTTCTCAATTTTCTTTAAAAAAAAAAGAAAAAAGAACTTCAAAAATATTTATATTAGGACGAGGTGTAAACAGACAATATGGCGTGATACAAATCGGATAATGTCACTTGCGGTTAAATGATTATATTTTACTTTAATCATTTCACCCCAAGCAAGGCAATAAAGGCGACTAGTATGTAAGAGGATTAGTGAGAATGAAAGAAACAGAGGACATTAAAAGAACAGAATTAACAGGGACAGAAAATGATGATTGACATCGATCTTCGAAAGTTTAAATGCAAAGTTCTCTGAAAAGCAAGAAGTCGGAAGAGAGTTCCACAAGGGAGATGCGTGGACAGAGAAACTTACCATAGAATTTTTGGTCCATACAGCAATTTCAACTGCAAAATGAGAAGAAATATCTGCCAAACGAGTACTGCACATAGCAGCAGGCCTAGCAATTGATTCAATATAATCTTTCCACTTCATGTAAGTCGAAAACGTTAGAGCAAGATGTCGGAATCAGTTGCTTTCCTGGAAGGTAGGAAAAGCCATGTTGATGGAAGGCACAGAAGCTTCTTTATTATACGTTATGAATTAAAACAACTTATATACGGTCACCGAATTTTTACAACGTTAAACCTGGTAAGTACGTACAGGAGTGAACATGTGCAGACAACGAAGAAAATTGTACATTTTGTTTCGACATTGAAAGAACAATGTCAAAAGAAAATATACAATTTTTTAGTAGTTTGCACATGTTCTAAAGTAATATATATATATATATATATATATTGTATCGAGGGAGCAAATAATTTTCTAAACATATACGGTTAAATATGACAGACAATGAATGTCTATTATGTTTAATCATGAGCCATTCTAAACGTCGTATTTTGGCTGTAATTTCCGTGAAAATAAAGACAAAAATTGTCCAACATTTTTTTTTTATTATGCTGGTTCTAAGTTTCGGCTCACTTGACCCATCTTTAGAGAGGTTATATATATATATATATAACCTCGTGGGTAATTGTTATGACGTAAAAGGTTAATGATATGTTGTGGTATGATACTATTGTACTGTCTTAGGTTTTGGTATATTACTTCAGTTACTCGTTGATTTGTAGTAATAGTTATTACTATGTGGTGATATTCCGATATCTTGCTATTTGCAAGATAGTTTATTCGCGTATCTCACGAATAATCTAAACTTATTTATAAATGGAACTTTGTGTGTGTGTCCGTTAACTATAGACTCCAAAACGGCTGAACCAATTTTCTTGAAAAGTTACACAGCTGTACTATAAACATCTGCGAGTGTTCTTAGCTAGGTTTTGTGTGGAGTTACCTCCGATAAATATCGAAAATCGATAATCGAAAAAATCGGGTTATAGAAGGAGTGGTCCGATTTTAATCAAATTTGATACACTCATTGTGGCGCAGTGGATATCGGCTCGGAACGAGAAATCGGGTAGCCGAGTTCGAATTCAGGCTGAATTCATTGCTTTCACTTACGCGCAAATACCCTTGGGAAAGGTATTAATCCGTCTCCTCCCTCCAGTTATGGGTTAAATAACAGGACAGAATGGGTTCTATAGCCTTGGTCGGCAACCAGTCTACCGCAGAAAGCAATGGCAACCTACTGCGGGATAATCTTCTGCCCAGTCAGTCATGTCTCTTTCGAGACATGATCGCCCAAGCGTGTATCACGTATGGCACTCAACTGACTGATAGACAAAGACATAAGAAACGATATTCAGAAGTTTCAAGGTTGCAGTTCTTACAATAGTACAGAAAGTCAATAATATATATATATATATATATATATATATATATATATATATATATATATAAGGCAAGATGTTTGTGTACGTGTCTGTTTATCTGTCTGTATGTCCTTTCTACATGTGTTGGCATCGACACTTCTGTCTAAATAACAATTATAAATATAAAACTACAACTGACACTAAATATATTTAATTATTATTATAGCAACAATGTTCTAAAATTTCTATAACAGCAAGATTTTAAAAATATCTAAATTGTAATTTTTAAAAATTACAATGATATCAATATTTCCAAACACGTAAATCGTAATTTAAAGATTTTTTTTTTTTTTTACAAATATAAATTAAGTTAGCTCTCTTACATAGTAAGTTTTGAATCATCAGTGCGTCCATCTCGCAACTTCAAAAATTCGTAACGGTGAACTACATTAATTTTTGTTTTAGCAATTCACACCTGAAGATGATGTCTGTGCTGTTTCTTATTTTATTTTCCACACACACACACACAAATAAAAATTCACACACGTGTATCTCAAAAAATCCAATTGCACGGGAATTCACCCCTTACCATACCCTGTGGGGTCAAAAACAAGGACGGCGCACCCAAAAGTTCGGACGTAGTGGAAAGCACACCACGTGGTCAAAAATATGATTTATTGACCAATCAGGGCTCGACATAAGTTTCTTATTTTTTAATCTCCCCGGGGCCTCACCATCCAGATATAAGGAAGGGAGAAACTCATCAGACCAGAGGAGGACCAGCGACAAGCTGACATCAAAAGGGCACACGGACAGCTTCGAGCATACGCACAGAGAGAATCCAGCAGTTCACACAACAGGCAGAATCCGTATCAGTGAACCTTCTTTCACCCTCTCTTTCTCTCATCTCGCTCGCTACACATCGTCCTACCTTTCCCTCTCACATTCCCAGTTCATTTCTTTCTCTTTTTTACAGCTGTACGGACAATTTTATATTTTGACGAAAATAAACAAACGTTTATTTTACTTTATTTGTAGTGCATTTTTCTTTTTATTATTTGTTTGAGGGACTTCTTAGCCCCCTCTACATGTCCCCCCCCCCCAAAACAAACTACGGCACCTTCTTTAATAATTTTAATTAAACACGAGGAGATTAATCGTGTCTATGAGAGAATTAAAATTAAAATAAATATATGTCTAAATTATTCAGCCAAACATGCTTCGATGAAGATATTCTGCCTAAACACGTGTGTGCGTGGTTAAAGAAGTAATAAATTTTTATTTATTATTCTGACAAATTTTATCACTTGAAACTTTAATTTTAGTGGCTGCTCAGATTTGACACTATACTCCGTTTATTTTTTAAAAAGTATATTTTTTTTCGTCTACCAGAGTATCATATATATGACAATTTGTATTTTGATATCGTCGCGAAAAATACAAGCTTATTCTGAATTCTTTAACATTTAGTCCGTTGAATCATGTTGGAATTCACAACAGAACCTACTTCATGAAAATAATTACTTTTTTTAATGTCATTTTGATGAGATTTTAATTATAAATTATAATAGGAAAGCCATAAAAAATATGGCCGCTCAACAGTATACTAAATGAAACCGAAGAACCTTGGAACTACAAAACAGTCGTCCATTAACTGCAGTAGGATGTCGACACGTAACACAAAGCAAAAGTCAGTAGGCGAAGAGACACAATGAAATCAGTCGGTATCAGGTCAGAAATATTGAATGACTGCCGGTGGCTTGAGAAGTAAGCGCGGAAAATATTAATTGCTCAACCACTTGGTCATTGTTATACATATGTCAAAATAAATTTGTCCTTTTTTGACTGAGAATTCAATCTATGTGCAAATTTTAGTTTGAAACAAATTAATGATGAGAGTGAAGATAAAAAACGGAGATATATTTCGTCAAATGTCCCAAAACGTAGAATCCAAAAATCAAACACCAAAGCAAATGTAAAGACCGAAAGCGATGGTAACAGAGCAAAACGGCAGCATTTTATACATATTCCGCAAGTAATTTTTCTTCCTAAAGCGTTTCTGTATCTTAAGAAACATCGTTTGCAACGCAATATGATAGTAACGTTATATGCAATGCAATTTCATGACACGCATTCCGTCCTAAACACTGCTTGCTACACAGACGAAACGTTTTTCAGGACATTGACTATCATGGCTCTCCACAATTGCTTGTCCTTTGTAGCTATATCTTTTTCTTATCCCTCCTAAACCTTCTTCCGCCATTCATTTTCTTGAACTCGTTTAGTAAGTTATGTTATTTTTCTCTGTCCTTTTCGCCTTCAAGCCCGTGGGCATCAAATTTTCCAAACTCTTTCCTTCAGGCAGTAAAGTGCCATACGTGATGCACGCTTTGGTCAATTATGTCTCTTTCGAGACATGACTGACTGGGCAGAAGATTATCCCGCAGTAGGTTGCCATTGCTTTCTGCAGTGGACTGGTTGCCAGCCAAGGCTATAGAACCCAATTTGTCCTATTATTTAACCCATAACTGGACGGAAGAGACGGATTAATACATTTCCCAGGAGTATTTGTGCGTAGGTGAATGTTATGAATTCAACTGGAATTCGAACTCGGCTCCCCAATTTGTTGTTCCGAGTCGATATCCACTGCACAACAACGCACATCCTATTTCCTTATGTTGCCTATAAATTTAAATCATCTCTTCCTGATGTTAAGTAAAAGCGTCCTTTTTGTTTGCATTTCCTCCAAAACTTCGTCGTTGCGCGTATGTTCTGTTATTTCAAGTCTCTTAATCTCTGAGGATATCGTCCAGCATTCATTACCATATAGGAGGACTAGCAGTATAGGCCGGTGTTGCTCGGGTGTAATGAGAGCTTTAAAACTAATCCATGGTCTTGGAGCTCAGACTTTTTGGACGTTGGCATGAAAGACTAAAAAGCAATAGTTGTTTCCAGTTAAAGCGAAACCGTAGACTGAAAGAAAAATGAATGGATGTAAGTCAAATTTTGATTTCCTGGTATCGATATCAAATAAGTTTTTTTGTCGTAAACTGAATTTTGGAGGATAAATAAGCTCTGTGAGTAAATCGTATCATGGCTGAGACTAAGAACTACAATTATACCTACTTAGAGCCAAACCCGAAGCAAAAACTAAAATAAAAGGGCTGAAAAAAATACAGACATACAGGAAGATAAACACAAACAAACATCTTGCCTTTTATATATATATATATATATATATATATTATCGATTTTCTGCACTATTGTAAGAATTGCTGAACCGATTTTCTTGACAATTTACACAGTTGTACTATAAGCGTCTGCGAGTGTTCTTAGCTAGGTTTTGTGTCGAGGTACCCCCGATAAATATCAACAATCGATTATCGAAAAAAATCGGGTTATAGAAGGAGTGGTCCGATTTTAATCAAATTTGAGACACTCAAAGACATAAGAAACGATATTCAGAAGTTTCAAGGTTGCAGTTCTTACTGCAGAAAATCGATACATATATATATATAAGCAAAGATGTTTGTGTGTGTCTGTTTATCTGCCTGTATGTTTGTATTTTTCAGCCTTTTTATTTTAGTTTTGTCTCTAAGTAGGTATAATTGTAGTTCTTAGTCTCAGCCATGATAACATTTACTCAGAGGACATACTTCAAAATTCAGTTTACGACAAAAAAAGAAAGAAAAAAAAACGAAAAAAAAAAACTTACTTGATATCGATACCAGGAAATCAAAATTTGACTTACGTCCGTTCATTTTTCTTTCAGTCTACGGTTTCGCTTTAACTGGAAGCAACTAATCCTTTTTAGTCTTTCGTGTCAACGTCCAAAGAGTCTGAGCTCCAGGACCATGGATTAGGTTTAAAGCTTTTATTACACCCGAGCAACGCCGGGCTATACTGCTAGTATTCGAATGGTTGGTTGGTTTTGTTTTATGGCATATCAACCTCGGCAGGTCATTTATTGCCAACTAAATTTTATTTATTGTTGGTAATACCTTTTTCTTCCAACAATTTATTGTTGTTTTTATGTAAGTTTTGTGTCTAGTAATACTGTTTTTCTTTTCGAGTATCAAGATTCATTGGGATTTGTTTTAAGGGCAGGGTTCCAAGTACTACACTGTTATTTAACCCATAACTGGAAGGAAGGGACGGATTAATACCTCTCCGAAGGGTACCAGTGCTTAAGTGAATGCAGGGTATTCAATTGGAATTCGATCTCGGCTCACCGATTTCTCTTTCTGAGCCGATATCCACTGCACCACAACGCACATCCGTCACTAAACGCTTACAGCACCTGGTATTTCCAAGCAGTCACCCATCTAAGTACTGACCGGGCTTAACGTTGTTTAACTTCGGTGATCGAGCGAGAACCGGTGTATTTAACGTGATATGGCCGTAAGCCAGGACGAATGGTAGATTTATAAATGTGCAAGATGGATTCTGACGAGAATTACGTAACAGTTCAGTAATCTTTTTTTTCTAGTGAGATTTTTCTGTTTCTTGATACTACGGTTAGTTTTTGGAAAGCATTTTTCGCTATTGAACTGCTACTTCGGATTTCTGTTTCGAACTTTCCACCCTCTGTTAAAATACTTTCCAGATACCCAAATTGTTGTATGTGTTTGAATCTAGTATATATATAATTTGTTTTACTTGTTGGATTCTGGTATTTTCAATTTGTAATTAGTATGTTGGATTTTTTCTCTTGCTAACATCATTCATTCTGTATTCTTGCAATTGATAGTCCCTTCTTCCCGCTTTCCTCCACTGCCTTCTGCAGAAGTTCTTGGAGTTTTCTTTCTGTGTCTGTTATCAACACTGTGTGGTCTGCATGTCTATGTCGTTAAGATTGTGGCTGCCAATAATGAATAAATCGCTTTACAATTTAGGTTAAGTCCGGTGAGAAGACCCATCCTTGTCTTGCATTCCTTTCTATTTTTCTATATTTACTGAATTCATTTTCTATCCATATGCAGGAAGTTTGCTGTCCGTATAGTTTCTGGATTATTCTGACATACTTTTTTAATTTGCCGTGTCCCTTCAGGAAAATAGGCGATCATGTCTCTCTACATCTCCCTATTTCTTTTTGCTCTTAATACTCCTACTGTTATTTCACTCAATCGTCACTCCACCATCCATCTGCTCAAGTATGTCATGCGTTGATTTCCCCGGTCTCTTCCCATCTATCTGTCCCGTAAGCATCAGGTTCTCCGAGCCCTCCTTCCTCATTACAAGTACCAAAAACTGTCTTTTCCTGATGTTAAGTATCCGTTTCTATTTTGTGTCCATCCTCTCCAAAACCTTCTGCAGAACCACATTTTAGCTGCTTCGAGTCTTTTCAACTTTGACGAGATTGTCCAGCATTCACTGCCATATTGAAATCCAGTATTCTCTTCGTTTCCAGCGAAATTTTCCTATCTTAATACTCTGCTCAGCTTCTTGAATGCATCTTTGGCCACCTTCGGATCTCCGTATCGCACTTTCCGTCTTCTGTTAAAACAATTTCTCGGTACTTAAATATTTTGCACCTGAGTGATTTTAGTACAACCAACTTGTAGTTGGCATTCTGGTCTCCTTTTTTCTGATTACCATGTATTTTTTTTTTCTTGTAGTTGATATGTATCACTTCCCTTCCTCTTTCTTTAACTATTTTTTGTAAGAGGTCTTGTTTCTTTCTCGTATCTGCTATCATCACCGTATCATCTTCGCATCTTTCAGATTTTGGCCGCCAATGACGAATCCTAGCAGTACTTCTAAAGCTTTCAGTTCCTTCCCAAATATGTCAAATTTACGGAGAGGTTTCTACAGTTATTTTTTCTAATAAAATCAGTGTTTCAGATTTGAATTTAAAATTTTTACAATTTGTTTTGTTCACTACACATTTACACACAAATGTTCTTGAAAAAGGTATAAATCCACCTCTTCTACCTCCGTCTATTAGTTAATTAGTAAGGTTTGTATCTATAAGTCATTATCTTCCCAAAGAAAAAATGCTTAAAACTAAACATTTTCTAGCTTTAAATAACCTGGAAAGGGTTGATAAACCATAAAAAAATGAATGAATCAATAATAGACAGAGCTAGATTATCCTAAAGGTTTCAGCCGAGAGCACCTCAAAATTTGTTATACTGCTTGTTATAAAAGATCTCTATTTTTTTTTAATACTACAGTCAGGTTGAAATATCTGCTACTTTGGTTTGTAATAAATCATACAATAGTCAGTTAAGTGCCATATGTGATACGCGATTTGGGCGATCATGTCTCAAAGAAACATGACTGACTGGGCAGAAGATTATCCCGCAGTAGGTTGCCATTGCTTTCTGCGGTAGACTGGTTGCCAGCCAAAGCTATAGAACCCAGTCTGTCCTAGTATTCAACCCATAAATGGTGGGAAGAGTTGGATTAATGCCTTTCCCAAAGGTATTTGTGCATAAGTGAACACAACGAATTAAAATGGAGTTTCAATTTGCCTCCCTGATTTGTCATTCCGAGTCAATATCCACTGCACCACAACAACACATCCAGATCCATACAATAGTCAGTCAGTTAAGTACCATACGTGATACACGCTTGGGTGATCATGTCTCGAAAGAGACATGACTGACTGGGCAGAAGATTACCCCGCAGTAGGTTGCCATTGCTTTCTGTGGTAGACTGGTTGCCAGCTAAGGCTATAGAACCCAGGCTGTCCTGTTATTTAACCCATAACTGGAAAGAATAGATGGATTAATACCTTTCCCAAGGGTATTTCCTCGGAATGGAATGCCGGAATGAAATGGAATGCTGGAATTCGAACTCGGCTCTCTGATTTCTCGTTCCGAGCCGATATCCAATGCACCACAACGCACATCTTCATACAATAGTAGTTTGTCTTAAAATATTATTATTGACAAAAGAATTTACAATATGTATAGTTCAAGCTATGTATTGTAGATACTGCTAAAAAAATATATATCATGATGAAAAATTATTAATTGAAGTAGATAGACTAAACTATCGCCCGGTTCACACTCCACCCACGTCTATTGAACAGGTGTAGAGGCTCATCCCTTGTTCCCTGTTTAGGATGTGGTTTCCGGTTTTCTCTTTTTTAATCTTTTCACTTTCACGTAGCCCCCTGCACAACAGTGGCGTTACCGCCTTGCTCGGGGTGATATGATTAAAAAAAAGTTCTTTGTGGCGTATTTTATCAAACACTTTAGCGCAAGATATAACTAAACAATAACGAGGTTGATTTCCGTATCGGATGAAGATAGTATCCTCGTCTGCCGCGGCTTCTTTGATCGTTTTTTTTTCGAGCAGCGAATGGACAGCCGTTATAAATAGCATGAACAAATTGGAAGCAGGGTTTTTCCAGCTATGGACAGTCTCCCGGAAGTTCCTTCGCTTATTTAATTAATCTGTAACTTCCATTGCAAACATAGAGCCTGCACATAGATGGAAACACAAAAAAGCCTTTTCTCATTACGCGCTCTAGAAATTTCAACTACCTTTCTGATTCTTAGAAGAAGCTTCCATTTTGTATACATCTTCTCGTTGTTCACATGTTCAGTCCATGATAATTTCAGAATTTTTCTGTTGAACCACATGTCTGCTGTCTCAAGTTTATTCATCTGCGAGGACATTGTCCAGTACTCACTATCATAGAAGACATAGATATTACATGTACATAGTAGTTTTATAGGGGCAATAGAAGGCTGATAAGATAATGCTTAAAATGTGTGGAGGAGTCTTGTATGTAAGGAAACAGTCTTTGAATATGGGTACAACGGACTTTAAAATTTGTTTATGGCAATATTCTACTGAAAGAGAATTAATGCTTAGGAATTTGGGAGCGTGTAAGTAAGGAAAGTCTTTGATGTATTCGCTCCTTAGGTCAGTAAGTAGTTTTTGAGGCAGGGAAGAAGGAAAGAGGTAAGGGATGAGAGCGTAGTAAGCCACTTGACTTCGGTCAAGGGAGATACTAATTACTCTCTTCTCCTCGAGTCGGTTTGCCTGGCGATGCTTTCTGTATCCGTTTTTATATCTTCTTTTTGGATCACAGCAGCTCATTTGGGATTTCATACTTGTATTTGATTCTGGACTTCCCATTGGCTGATAAATGAAATTTGCGTAGGCTCGCGAACTGGAAATTTAATATTTAATTAATTTTTAGTTTTCAACCGGAACATCTGCGCGGAGCCGGCGGCGCACGAACGAGTTTTGGTCATTTGCTTTTTGGTCGTGAAAGCGCTAACATCCGGTCCATCGCTTTTGCTCGGTATCACCACAGTTTGGCATTTTATTTGATTTTTGAAAGTCATCTTTCGGTATTCCAATGTGTTTTTGGATTTCGGTGTTACATTTCCCGTTCTGTATCAAAACACTTCCTAGATATTTAAATTTTTGTACTTGCTCAATTTTGACCTCCCGAATTTGTAGTTTCTCTTGCCGACAACCATAGATTCAGTCTTATTACAATTGATGCTTAGTCCTTTCTTCTCGCTTTCCTTTACTACCTTTCCTGTGATTTCCTTTCTGTGTCTGCTACCAAGAATTTAATTTTAGAGAATGCAGCTGCACATGGTCATTGCAGTTTTTTTAAGCTTAACATTTTAATTGTTTGAATTTCAATTTCAGCACCTTTCTCCGCTGGTTGAGAAGAAAAGTAATTTTTTTGTATAATTTAGATTGTTTTTTACGGATTGTCAACCTTGTACTGGTTATTCAAAACCAGAAAATAATTTTCGATTGTAGGAATCTTTTGGAGATCGGAATTTCACCAGTAAATTACTAATAATTAACCCATAACCGAAGGGAGAAAATGTGGATTCATACATTTCTCCATGGTATTTGAGATTAAGTGGATATAAAGAACCTGACTAGAATTGGAAATTGGAGAACCGAGTTCAAATTCAGAGTCGTTATTCATTACATCACCTGTATCTCTAAAACTTACAATATTGGGTACTAGCTGTATAACCCGGCGTTGCTCGGGTGTTCGGGTGTAATGAAAGCTTATATATATATTATCGATTTTCTGCACTACTGTAGGAACTGCAACCTTGAAATTTCTGAATATCATTTCTTATGTCTTTGTCTATGAGTGTATCAAATTTGATTAAGATCGAACCACTCCTTCTATACCCCGATATTTTCGATTATCGATATTCATCTGGAGTACTTCGACACAAAACCTAGCTAAGAACACTCGCAGACGCTTATAGTACAACTGTAAATTTTCAAGAAAATCGGTTCAGCCGTTTCGGTGTCTATAGGTAACGGACACACACAAAGTTTTATTTATAAATAAGTTTAGATTCTCAAGCAGTCATCCATCTAGATAGTAACCAGGATTGACGTTGTTTAACTAACTGTATACTGGATATCCTTATTGACTGTGAAGGATTTTCAAATCCAGCTACTATCAATCCTGAAGTGGCAATTGAGTACATAGGAAAATGTGAGGAATCGGTGATGGGACAATCTGAGAAGTAGAATTGTGTTGTTTGCTCCCAATTACAGACATTGATTATGTAGCATGAACAGTAAATGAATCTAGATGATACAGGGCTGTAAAATCATGAAAAGCAAGTGTAGATATAGATGTAGTATGTTTGCTTAATTGGAAACCGTTACCCACTGCTTCATCCACACACTCGGAAGCCTAGTATTCGCAAGCAGACACCCTTCTAGATACAGGCTCGACGTTGCTTAACTTCGACGATCGTACGAGCATGGATGTTTCAACGTGATGTGGCCGTAAGACGTACCACACGGACATCCAAGCTTACAGAACCTGTTATTCCCAAACGGTCACCCGTCTAGGTACTGACCAGGCTCGACGTTGCTTAACTTCGACGATCGTACGAGCATGGATGTTTCAACGGGATGTGGTCGTAAGCCTGATACCAATTATTGGATATAACCTTGGAGACAGAAAGGATTAGAATCCGTGGGTATTATGACGATCTATCTTTAAAATGAAAACACGACACACGTAGAAATGAGGCGAATAGAAAAGCTCCTGATATCTTCAATTTACAAATGTTTATAACGACTCCAACTAAACAAACAGAAATGGTGAAAATCTGAATAGAAGATTATCGAGAAACGACATTCTCAGTTCCTTCTACGTTGGGGGTGATTGTCGGTCCTGTTTCCCGCGAAGACCAAAGCTAATGAAAAGAGAGAGATCTCTAAGTGTTGCATGACGTGTGTAGTTACGCAGCCTGTCACATATTTCTCTCCCTCCACAACTGATTTGATTTATTTCTCAGGAATGTCCGCAGGGGTCCGTCTATCGACGAGAAATTCTTCCTCGAAGAGTGGAGGAAAGGTTGGTTAATTGTGTTTTTCTTAAAACTAGATATTTGAAGTCGTGGTAAGGAATATATACAGGCTGCGATGGATGAATTGTCTAAATTACACAAAAATGAAAATAAGACTGAAATCTCATTTTAGTGTATATATATATATATATATATATATATGTGTGTGTGTGTATTTCATTGTTATTTTCATTATAGGTCGTGGATGAAGTCAATGGCTATTTTATTTAATAAATTTACTCTTTAATATTTCAAGATACTTTTGTGTAATTTTGGTTTTTACACACACACACACACACACACACACACACACATATATATATTGTAATGGTTGTTACAATGGTTTATAAATTCATAGTATCACGACACAAAAAATTTCGCGTTTCGAAGCTTCTACGTGCGCTTCTCATCGGGTGATAAGTTGGAATGCATTCCAACTTATCACCCGATAAGCGCACGTAGAAGTAAATTTATTAAATAAAATCGCCATTAGCTTCAATCACGATCTCCAGACGACCTCGGAAGCTATTGCAAGTCTTCTAGACGATCTCCTTGTTTAAGTTGGTGAAGGCTGTCGTAATTCTTACCTTCAGTTACAAGGATTTTTTTATGTCTCTTGCTCAACTGCGCTTCATAATTAACAATCAAGGGGGTTGAAGTCTGGGAAGTTAGGTGACCAGATGTAAGGGATGATGTGGTTGCAGAAATTGTCTCACAGCCATGACTGGGTTCTCCTGCTTGTGTGGTATGGTGCAGAGTCCCGTTGCAAAACATAGGGTCTTCCAGCAACCGCCTTCCTGACCTAAAGTAGCACTACATTTTCAAGACACTTGATGCAGGCTTCCGTATTGAGTCGGAAGAGGCATAACATCTCCATCACTATTAATTACTCATGATATTGATTATCCAACCTTTTTCCAAATCTTCTACATTGTCCTCAAATTGATACCAAAACAGCGAAATGTTGATATTAGAACTTCTGACCCGGATGCCAAGCAGTACAGCATGTTGTTTCCAAATTTCTAGCGGAGTGATGGAGCTTTTTTTCTCACAGACGGCACCCAACTGACCATACTATACAGTGCAGTCGACAAAAATCAAGAACAAAATCAAACAACGCGCATTCACGTAAAAATAGCGATAATTTACCCATCGCACTCTATAAATATTTATAGTTTTATGTTTATTATAGCGCAAGTGTCTACATGAAAAATAAAACACATTAAGAAATAACTTGTGCATGTCTGAGCTACTAAAAATGAATTATTGTTTCTGGTGCCTCATCGATATCCGATGACGGCAATTACTTTCTTTTACGTGTAGACTCGTGCTATGAATTTTATAAAATAGGGAGAGAAGTTAGTTGAGGAATTATTTATCTAATCTCTCCACTAAGGCAGCATCTGATACAAGGCTTTTTATGCTGGAGAAGTCCTACGCTTACATATGGGCTAAGGACAAAAACTGTCCGCAACCACTGTTACGTTGGAGCTGATATTACACTGTCATCACCTTTAATGCAACGAGGAAGATGCCGTCACAGGGTTGGAATCCCCAGGACGGAGCGCCTTCTATCTAAAGTGAGGTGAACACTTTTTCGAGAAATGTGGAGGAAAGAAAGGGGGAAGAGAAAGAGAGAGAGAGAAGAGTGAAAGAAAAAGAGAAGAGAGAGAGAGAAAAAAGGAGAAAGTAAAGAGAGAAAGTAAAGAGAGAAAAAAGGAGAAAGTAAAGAGAGAAAAAAGGAGAAAGAAAGAGAAAAAAGGAAAAAAGGAAAGAAAGAAAGAGAAAAAAGAGAAAGTAGAAAGAAAGAGAAAAAAGGAGAAAGTAAAGAGAGAAAAAAGGAGAAAGTAAAGAGAGTGAGAGAGTGAGATAGAAAGCTTAACTAGCCGGAAAAGGGCTATTTTCTTGGGATCAGTAATTAATAATTGAAACAACATACGTAATCTCATATTTTCAGTTATTTTCCAAATGTACCTTGTTCTAATTTTGGAAACATCTGCCACAGTCGAAAATCATGATCATTTTTATACTTTCATTGACTGTATATCAACTTCGCCAGGGCTACATGAATTTTTGAATTCAGAATTGTTCTTCTCATAGACTGGTTTTCAACTACGGCTAGAGAGTCCAGTCTGACTAGCTATTTAACCCATAACTCTGGGGAGGTTATTGATGAATTTATGCCTTTTCCAACGACATATGTGCGAGAGTAACGAATTCTGCGTAGAATTCGAACTTGACCCCTTTCAGTTTCTCATTCCGAGCAGTTAACCGTTACATTATCTGCACATACCATTTCGACGTGGTTAATGGCTAGCAATTTGGTTTCGCTAGATCAATTACGACTGAAGAGTTAGAGCCTCACTAGGTGTCCTATACTTTTGGTCTTGTGCCATATCTAAGCTACGCTTAGAAAAATCACTACTACCACCTGCACATCCAAACAAATTTTCAGCTCTTTGTCAGATAGACATTTTGGTAGAACGCCCGGTGAGTATCAAACTCACTATCAGAAATTTGATAATCCAGTTTGCTAAACAACACTATGACAGGCGCCCGATGCTTTCCTTTGGTTGCCGACTTTAATTTTTTTATTCATTTTATTGTCCACTTTATTTAATTCTACTTTTATTAGACTTTATTTCACTTTTGTTTCAAGTGTCAACTTAATTTTCTTTAAGTAAAAGACAACTGACATTATCGCTTATTGAGTGTTCACCCCAGTAGTAACCATTGCAGTTTTATTGCACTACACCGAGCGAAGCCTATCCTATGTTCGATGTCATTGTCTGCTATACTAAATTTGTTATAACTGATATCAGATACTTAGGTATTTGAAGTGTTTCTTATTTATTAATTACACCTCCTGAATTTTTATGATAGATTCAGGATATGTTGTGGCGCAGTGGATATCGGCTCGGAACGAGAAATAGGAGAGCCGAGTTCAAATTCCAGTTGAATTCATTGCATTCACTTACGCGCAAATACCCTTGGGAAAGGTATTAATCCGTCTCTTTCCCCCAGTTAGGGTTAAATAATAGGACAGATTGGGTTCTATAGCCTTGGTCGGCAACCAGTCTACCGCAGAAAGCAATGGCAACCTATTGCGGGATAATCTTCTGCCCAGTCAATCATGTCTCTTTCGAGAGATGATCGCCCAAGCGTGTATCACGTATGGTACTTAACTGACTAATTTCAGATTTTGTTTCTGGTTTGGAAAGGTTTATTTTGAATCCTATTTTTTGGAATATCTGGTCGGGAATTTTTTTTTCTTCAAGATAGCTATGAATAGCTGGTATAAGAATAATGTCGTTGGCATAGTCCACCTTATCAGGAGGCATCGATGTGTGTGGGAGTAGAATCGCTATCTTCTATTCGTTTGTGACGTGGTATGCAATACTTAAGTGATCAATGCACATCTCCTCACATATTATAGGAAAATATTAAAATGGCTGGGCCTCTAATTTCCTCCTTGTATTCCTGATGAGGTTTGAAAGGTTTCCATATTGGAGGAATGTAACTTTTTTTTTAATCGTATCACCCCGAGCAAGGCGATAACGCCACTGAGGCGCAGGGGACTACGTAAGAGTGAAAAGATTTTCAAAGAGAAACAGGGAACAAGGGATGAGCCTCTTTATCTGTTCAATAGACGTGGGTGGAGTGTGAACCGGTCTATCTACTCCAATTGAAAAAAAAAAAGGATAAAAAAAAAAGAAAAGAGTGAAAAGATTGAAAAAGAGAAAGCCGGAAACCACATCCTAAACAGGAAACAAGAGATGAGCCTTTTCACCTGTTCAGGGTTAAATACGTAAGATCTTGTGAACCGATAAAGTTCGTCTATTAGAGCGATGCATTCGATCGACTCGGAAACAGGAAGGCGCTTTCTCATGGATAATGGAAGAAAGTATGTGGTTATATGCCGCAGTGAGGTCCACATAGTAAGTATAGTTGTCTGTTAGAGTGGTATGCAGTGGGGGAGTAATATATAGTGATTTCCGAAGTGAAGCTTTAATGTGGCACAAGGCCAAAAGTATGGAGGACTCAGTAAGGACGGAACTCACTACTCAATCGTAATTGATCTAAAGAGATAAATAAGCCTGCTAACCAGTACACCATGCCGAAGTGTCAAATGATTTTCTAAGCATAGCTTTGATGTGGCACAAGGTCAAAAGTATGGGGTACTCAGTGAAGATAGAACTTAGTTGTAATTGAGCTAACGGAAGAAAATTGATAATTATTACAATATACCGAAGTGCTCGAGAAAAGTTATATATAACGAGAAGGACAGAATGGTCAGTGATTAACCAGAGTACATTCCGGCCGTGGTGTTCTGACAGTGATGGATAGCCCTTGCCCAAAACGGCGCGAATTCACGAGGGTGCTCAAGAATTTTGAAGCGTTGATAAACTCCCCACACCTAGATTCGAAAGACTAGCTAAGACCATACACCAGGGATGCTAAGCCAACGAACGATATGCGTTCTCGTGACTATTCTTCCCGCTGCCACTATCTTCTAATCAAATTTAATAAGGAAAATATATCGTCCTTTTCCTTTAATGTCATTTTACATCGTAGCGTCAGGACCCAGAGACGAAACGGAATACAACATTTATTATACTGTAATATATTATCTTGAACGGCAGAGGTAATTGACTAATACATCTGGCCGTGGGTGAGGTCAACACAAAACAAGAGTGGTTGGTAGATATATCTGTCCGTGGATGATGTCATCGGGGTGCAAAAACCAAAAAACAAAACCAAAAACCAAAACAAAACCAAAACAAAACCAAAACAGAACCAAAACAGAACCAAAACAGAACCAAAACAGAACCAAAAACAAAACCAAAAACCAAAACAAAACCAAAAACCAAAACCAAAAACCAAAACAAAAACCAAAAACCAAAAACCAAAACAAAAACCAAAAACCAAAACAAAAAAATTAGGCGACAATCGGCTTGAAAGACGATGGCAGGCAAGGATATGGTTGACACGTACATCCGGCCATAGATAAATCCGGCCGTAGATGACATTAACAGAGCGACAACCTGAAAAACAAAAAATGCGTGGGAGTTTTTGGGCTATATAAAATTTTGGGTTTTTGGTGGAAGTGAGACAACTTCCGCTGGTTTCTGATTCCCGACGGCCCGTTGTGTGCTCCACTATCTCCGGCTACCCTCATACTTCATATAAGTGTTACCGACGAAGAATAAAACTAAGATCTCTCACACTCTCATTCACTCACTCGCTCCTTCGCTCGCTCTCACTCACTCTCTCACACTCTCTCCTTCGCTCGCACTTACTCGCTCTCACTCGCTCCTTCATTCCTTCGCTCGTTCTCACTCGCTCCTTCATTCCTTCGCTCGTTCTCACTCGCTCCTTCATTCCTTCGCTCGTTCTCACTCGCTCCTTCATTCCTTCGCTCGTTCTCACTCGCTCCTTCATTCCTTCGCTCGCTCTTATTCACTCATTCCTTCACTCGCTCTCACACTCATTCGCTCGCTCTCACTCGCTCTCTCTCTCTCTCTCACTCCTTCGCTCGCTCTCACCCACTCGCTCTCTCTCTCTCTCACTCCTTCGCTCGCTCTCACCCACTCGCTCACTCTCTCACTCCTTCGCTCGCTCTCACCCACTCGCTCACTCATTCGCTCTCACTCGCTCCTTCGCTCGCTCTCACACGCTCTCACACCTTCGCTCGCTCTCACACGCTCTCACTCCTTCGCTCGCTCTCACACGCTCTCACTCCTTCGCTCGCTCTCACACGCTCTCACTCCTTCGCTCGCTCTCACACGCTCACACGCCTTCGCTCGCTCACTCTCACTCATTCGCTCTCTCACTCACTCATTCGCTCGCTCTCTCACTCACTCATTCGCTCGCTCTCTCACTCACTCATTCGCTCGCTCTCTCACTCACTCATTCGCTCGCTCTCTCACTCACTCATTCGCTCGCTCTCTCACTCACTCAGCGTCCATAGCTCAGAGGTAGAATCGCCGACTGATGTCTATTCGGTCGGGTTTCAATTCTAGCTAAAAGCAATCAGACGTCTAACCGTACTGATGAGCTGTGATACAGCGAAACAGATCTGTCTGCGGATGACTATATCTATCTATATACATATATAGACATTTTTCTGTGTAAAATCTTCCTGTAATTTCTTTGGGAAACTATGAAATTCCGTAGTATTTTTCATGATTAAATTAATATTCAAATTTAAGATTAATTTTTCTCACCCCAGACAAATTGCACTTGACATTATCAAGTATCGAATTAGCAATAAAACCACCATAAAATAAAATAAATACAAAAAACAACCATAAAAATACAGAAAGTCAGTATACAGCTTAGAACACCCGGGAAGTTAAGTGATTTCGGCCGGATTTTATGTCTGCCGAGACCGTTAACTCTGGAAATCAGCCACCCACCGACTAAAAGGAAATAGAGAAAAATAAATAACTTTCGGTATCAAGTGCCACTTATCCGGAAGTTAGAAAGTTCCAGTCGAAGCTTCACTACAGAGTCATAGTTTCAAGACACCAGATGAGAGGTGACAGGCCGGTAGAAATGTTGGTAGTCAGAGTTACGAGCCGCACTTCGTGATGTAAAAGTTGAGCAGTGGGGGTGATAGGAGAAATTCTGCTTCCTCCGTATATCGAAAGAAAGATCTGCCTCGGATGTCTGTCGTGAGAGAAAACAGAAGTAGCAACGAGGATGTCTCAAGTGTAACTTATCTAACTCCCACCTCTGACTAGTGAATACATAATTAAATAGATTTGGACCTTTCCCAGTTCTTGTGAAAATCGACGCTAACGACAAGCAAAACAATGTGGGAGAATGTGTTCCGTTGTTGAAAGATTAAAAGACGGCTAATTTTTATCTGTATTTTGTGCTTACAGTACAGTTTTTGAAATGAAGGTTAAAGCTTAGCTTGGATTACATTCGAGAAGTGAAATAGTGACCATTAAAAAGGTACCTAACAGAAGTGGTGACATTCATTTTATTTTAAAGAAAATTTTGACCTTAGAGATTAAGACATCCTTAATTATTTTACACATTTTGACTCCTTTGTAACCCATTTGCAGATGACTGCTATGAATTTGTTTAATTTTAAAGATAAGAGATTTCTCTAAAATTAGAGAATACAATTATATTTGTCAGGAAAAGTAGCTGAAGTGATAAAAACTGAAAAATACATATTGAAAAAAAACAGAGTTTTTTTTTTTTTTTTATAAGCGTTTCACCCCGAGCAAGGCATGTCACTGCCACTACTGTGCAGGGGGCTACGTAGAGTGGAGAAAGGCTGATTAAATATAGGAAATAACAGAGGGTGGGTGATAGGCGGGTGAGGATACCGAGAATGAGGGTTGGGTAGATGAGAGTGTTGTGAGAATAGTTGGGAGTTAGTGTGATAGGAGGTGTCTATTGACCCTACATTTAAACACCTGGAGATTGTAACTGTCCGGAAAGCAGACTTGTGGAAGGGAGTTCCACAGGCGGGAAGCGCGAGAAAAGAAGCTGTTGGAGTAGAATTTACGGTTACATCTTATTTGTTTAACTGTAAAAGGGTGGGACCTAGTTGCTAATCTAGTATCTCGTGTAAATTCCTGCTTAGGCGGCACCAGTGATCTAAGCTCATCGGAGCAGAAGCCATGAAAGTACTTGAAGAGGCACAGGGAAGCTACATCACGCCGGTGTGAGAGCGGCTGCAGCCGGTCTGCCAAGTCAGTATCAACCACGTTACAGATCCTCCTTTGTATTTTGTCAAGAAGCCCAAGGAGAGCAGCAGGGGCACCCGACCAGATATGGCAGCAATATTCAGTACACGGGCGGATGGTAGATTTGTATATGTGCAGAATAGTTTCAGGTGGGAAAAATTTCCGGGCCCTGCACAGGGAGCCGACTTTCATAGCAGCAGATTTGGCAATGGATTCAATATAGTCATTCCATTTGAGGTCCGCCGAGAGTGTAAGGCCAAGGAGGCGTAGTGTTTTACTCTCTGAATTGCTTTTGTCGGGAGAAGTAAACGAATTTATCAAAGCTGGTTATTTAAAGATAATACGATTCTAGTCAAAATATTGTCATCCTATTTTGACGACTTATGACCCTAGGTCAAAATTGGACCTTGAGAATTTCCTGTTTACTGCCTATCAACACAGCTGGTAAGAACAGGCAGTTTATAACAGACCAAGTTTTCTCCCCTTCCATTGAAAAGGCGGAAGACTCGGTCGAAATTGTTAAATGATATTACTTACATTTCGAGATGGTAAGACGGATATAAGGAGGGTGAAATAGAAATCCCGTGCCTACCTTCAACACTCCGGTTTTGTGCCTTTTAATAAAACTGGGTTGGAAAACAAAATTACAAGAGACGGGGACCACCGATAGAATGATACGGTCAAGCTGAAATAGCCTGCCACCAGAAAAGTGATTTGGGCCCGAGATATTGCAAGAGACTGTCAATCCGAATTCGGTGAGCTGCAAATTGATCAAACCACCGTCCCGTGAAGATAATGAATCACGAATATTGGGGTGCTACTGAAATACCAGCCAAAGGATTTTTTGGCGTCATTTAACTGACTTGCTTATCATTTTGTATCTATTCGATATATATAAATATATATAAATCTACACCGTAGATCTGGTTTTCATTATATACTGTTCCTTTGTGCCTGGGCTAACCTAGTCGGGTGATGACAAGCGATCCTGCTTTAGCCGGTCCGAGATCAACAACGTGAGCGGAATTGATCGGAGGTCAGAAAGATTGGCTGGACTCAGTCAGGAGTCGTGTTATACCTTAAATGATTCCTAACGTCATCTTTTAAGATGACCTGTTTATTACATATTGAAAAAACTTCAACCACTATTAATAAGATCCTCCTTGTACTACGCGCCTAAGAGTAGGTGCTCTTATTAAAACCTATCTTTTATTTTGCACTTTTCTGACCACCTTTGTATTAAGACACCCCATTTATTGCATATAGAGAAAAACTCAGATATCCACCATTTATCAAGACCCCTAATTGTGTTATGCACCTAAGTAATTTCTACGGAAACAAAGAGTATTAACCAGTTTCGTTATATGTTTATGTGTTAATATCATGCTCTCTCTCTCTCTCTCCGTATTACAGATACTTCTAAAAGCGCTACAGACGCCGCCCAGGCACCAGCGTCTGAAAAAGGCTAAAACCTTGGATAATGTTAAACCCAATTTTGATCTTCAGAGGTCAGATGAAATGCATTCATTCCTTAACAATGGTAGGTAAAAGGGAAAATTGGCAATCTTTAACCTTCGTGTTGTTAAAACAAAACAAAACAAAAACAAAAAATAAACGAAAAGAAAAAACGGTGTCGAAAGGACAGTTTCACCTGACACCACTATTTTAAATAATGATTAGAATTGTAATAAAACTTAAACATATGATGAAAGTGAATTTATGCACTTTTCTTGCAAATTTCCATGGAAATATTAAACTGTTTATTAAATTATCTATTTAAAAGAATAATTCTATATTTAAAATCTAAACTTATTTATAAATGGAACTGTGTGTGTGTCCGTGTTCGTTACCTATAGACTCCGAAACGGCTGAACCGATTTTTTTGAAAATTTACACAGTTGTACTATAAGCGCCTGCGAGTGTTCTTAGCTAGGTTTTGTGTCGAGGTACCCTCGATAAATATTGAAAATCGATAATCAAAAAATCGGGTTATAGAAGGAGTGGTCCGATTTTAATCAAATTTGATACACTCACAGACAAAGACATAAGAAACGATTTTCAGAAGTTTCAAGGTTGCAGTTCTTACAATAGTGCAGAAAATCGATTATACATAAAAGGGAAGATGTTTGTGTGTGTGTCTGTTAATCTGCCTGTATGTTTGTATTTTTTATTTAGCCCTTTTATTTTAGTTTTTGCTTCGGATTTGGCTCTAAGTAGGTATAATTGTAGTTCTTAGTCTCAGCCATGATACCATTTACTCAGAGGACTTATTTAGCCTTCAAAATTCAGTTTACGACGAAAAAACTTATTTGATATCAATACCAGGAAATCAAAATTTGTCTTACATCCATTCATTTTTTCAGTCTACGGTTTCGCTTTAACTGGAAACAAATATTGCTTTTTAGTCTTTCTTGCCAACGTCCAAAGAGTGAGCTCCAGGACCATGGATTAGTTTTAAAGCTTTCATTACACCCGAGCAACACCGGGCTATACTGCTAGTATTCTAAAAACAAATACAATTGTATCAAAACCAATGTAATATTTATCATCAACCAGTGTATAAAGAGAGAAATCTATGTGCCTAGTTCTTTCAGGATGTAGTCGATCATGTCTCCCTATCTCTGGTGGCTACTAGCACACTTTCTCCTGTAACATCTCGTAGCCCCCGTTCTATCATCCACCTGCTCAGGCCCTTCAAATATGTTATCCGCTGCTTTCCTCTGTCTCTTTTTCCTTTTCAGAAAAAAGAAAAAGAAATAGGAAAACAATATTTTATTCATAAATTCATAAACATTTTTTTAAAATCATATCACCCCGAGCAAGGCGGTAACGCCACTGATGTGCAGGGGGCTACGTAAAAGTAAAAAGATTAGAAAAGAGAGGGCCGGAAACCACATCCTAAACAGGGAACAAGGGCTGAGCCTCTACACCTGTTCAATAGACGTGGGTGGAGTACGAAATTATTAAAATATGAACCAACTATAAGGAAATCTTATTTACCATTTTATAAAGTTTGATTAGCTGATATTTTGCCGACCATCCGAATAAACAATCAAATAAATAAATAAATAAATAGTGTTTATTATTTTTGTTTTTAATTCTCAAGAACATAGTATATGAATGCAATTTCATATTTAGGTTTGATTACAAATCTAATTTTTAAGATATCATTACCGAGGAGAGAAGGTAGTTAAAATAACAGCAGTGACAAGGGAAAAAACTGTCTATCTTTTGGCGGAGACAAAGATCAAGGATTTCCGGAAATTTAATCTAAAATTTATTTTTTTGTCGTAAGGCGTTTGAGGACTAATATTTTTGGTTTTAATTTTTTTTAAAAACCATTTCACCCCAAGCAAGGCAGTTTTATTGCCACTGTTGCACAGGGGATTATATGGGGGTAAAATTGACGAGAAAGAGAGGTAGGTTATAGGGAGTGTCAGGAGGAGGGTAATAGCAAAATGAGAATACTGGTGTGATGGGGGTAGGGTGGATGGAGAAAAGAGCTTGAGAGAAAGGATGCGAGTTAGTGAGATAGATGACTATTGACCTTACATTTAAATTCTTGGAGATTGTAGCTGTCGGGGAAGCAAGTAAACGGAAGGGAATTCCACAGGCGGTAAGTGCGAGAAAAGAGCTGTTAGTGTCGAAGTTGCGGTTACATTTTATTGGTTTCACTGTAAAAGGGTGGGACCTAATTGCTAGTCTAGTAGCTCGAGTAAATTCAAACATGGGGGTATCAGCGAGCTAAGTTCATTGGAGCAGAAGCCGTGAAAGTATTTGAAGAGGCACAGGGAAGTCGCATCACGCCGGTGCGAGAGCGACTGCAGCCGAGCTGCCAAGTCGGTATCGATCACATTACAGATTCTCCGTTGGATTTTGTCAAGAACCCCGAGGTAAATAGCAGAGGCATCCGACCAGATGAGGCAGCAGTATTCAATGCACGGGCGGATGGTAGATTTATATACGTGCAAGATAGATTCAGACGGAAAAAAACTTCCTGGTCTTACACAGTGAACCAACTTTCTTAACAGCAGATTTAGCTATGGATTTGATATAGTCATTCCATTTGAGGTCTGCTAAGAGTGTTAGGTCAAGGAGGCGGAGTGTTTTGCTCTCAGGGAGGCTAACCCGATCCATGCTAATGGGGGGGTGTAGAAGCGATTGTCTATGATGGTTAATAGCAGCTTCGTTTTGGGAGGATTAAAATTTACGAGCTATTTACCAAAGATTGGAGGTTCTTTTCAAGCTCGGCAGCGAGATTCGCTTTGTCAGCCTCAGAACAATTTCTGATCTTCAACTTTCTTTTCTGACCCTGATATTTGTCATCGTTGATTTTTTTATTCCCCTTTCTTCATGCATTTTGCATATTCGCAGAAGATACATAATAGTTATGACCAAGGAGAGACAGCAGGTGTTCTCATATCACCAGCACCTTCCTCCGCAAAGTCATCGACGTCTTGTAATTCTATCACTTCCTCGAATTCCTAAATACCCGACTCTTATCCCAAGCGTTTTTGGACACTGTTTCGAGTGCTCCAACTATTATAGGCACAACGTGTACTTTTCAATTTGTCGCTTTCGTTTGCACTTTGATCAGCTGGTACACTTACCTCTGCAATATTGCTGCCAGCGTGAGCCACTTCAGAATTTTACGGTTTACGACTTTTCAACAATTTTTTTAAAAGTGTACAACGTATTTACCATTAAGAAGATCAACTCGACATTTAATCATAACTCAAGGCTTTCAAATATAGCCTAATCAGCTATTTGTAGCTCAATACGACATACCTGATCCACGATCTGAGAGACCCTACTGTAATCATACAACTATCAAATCTAGCCTTTTTTATCTGGACTACTCCTATTAATACTAATATTATAATATTACTATTATACTACTACTACTACGTTACCAGGAAAGTTAACGAATTTAAGAGATATACAGAGGTTGAAAGAGGCGTAGGACAAGGGTGTGTCTTTTCACCGGATCTATTCAACTTGTACAGTGAGACTATTTTGAGGCAGCTAGAAGTTATGCCAGGATTCGTCATCGGAGGCCACAATCTGAACATAAGATATGCAGATGATACAGTGCTGATAGCAGACATGGAAAGAAAACTACAAGACCTCCTACAGAAGGTAGCTGAAGAGAGTGACAAGAAAGGATTACAAATAAACTGCAAGAAAACGAATGCATGGTCATCAGAAAAAAGAGCAGCCCAAAATGCCAATTACAGGTGAGGGATACTAAAATCAAACAGGTACAAAAATTTAAATACCTGGAAAGTCTTCTAACAGAAAACGTAAAGTGCGATCCAGAGATCCAAAGGTGAATTGGCATGGCGAAGGACGCATTCCAGAAGTTGAGTAGAGTATTAGAAGATAGGAAAATTTCGCTAGAAACAAAGAAAAGAGTACTGGATTGCTATATGATGTCAGTTCTTCAATGTGGCAGTGAATGCTGGACAATATCATCAAAGATGAAGGAAAAACTTGAAGCAACTGAAATGTGGTCCTACAAAAGCATATTGGATATAAAGTGGGGGATCAGTTCCATATTGCAAACAATATATAAACTGATCCCTCACTTTGTGGTCACAGCAGTTACTATATATTTATATTCCTGAGATCCAAAAGCACACAGATGCATTTCAAGAGCTGAGTAGAGTATTAAAAGACAGGACAATTTTGCTAGAAACAAAGAAGAGAGTACTGGATTACTATGTGTTGTCTGTTCTTCAATATGGCAGTGAATGCTGGACAATCTCATAAAAAAAAAGGACGAAAAACTTGAAGCAACTAAAATGTGTTCTACAGAAGGATGCTGCAAATATCATGGATCGACCACGTGAACAATGAGGTTTTGGAAAGGATGGAAACGAAAAGAAAATCAATACTGAGCATCAGAAAAAGACAGATAAAGTTTCTGGGATATGTACTGAAGAAGGAGGACTTGGAGAACCTGATACTAACAGGTCAGATAGAGGGAAAAGAGACAGAGGAAAGCAGCGAATAATATATTTGACGAGCCTGAGCAAGTTGATGGCAGAACGGAGGTTGTATGGTCTAACAGAAGAAAGCGTGCTCAGAGCCACCTGGGATAGGGAGACGTGGTAGACCATGATAGCCTACGTTCTGAAAGGACAAGGCACAAAAAAGAAGATAATCATTAATATTGCTACTATCATTATAACGGCTACTATTACTATTACAACTATTACTCTTATTAGCGATACAGTAAAAAGTGGTGATTGGGTATAAATACAACTCATGTCACCACCCTCTCTACAGAAAAGTATACCCGGCACATGTCTCACAGCCAAATATGTACAAAATCAGAACAAGTTTCGATAAAAGCAGCGTATAAACCTTGCAGGTGGGACCTCAATTGTTTAAACCTAGTTCTATTCTTTTGTATTTATTTCTGAGAATTTTCATGTGTTAGCATCATTTAATGGTCATGAGTTCAGTCCTTGGATCTGGTAGTGACGAACCAAATCCCGAATGAAAGAACAATAACTGATTTCACAGGGTATTTTGTAATAATCAACAAGATAATTCATATCAGCCAATCTATGGAGACCTGATGATGACCAGAGGATACTTGGTCGAAACGTTGTGTCTGTTATAATATATCAACCAAGATGAGAACAAAAGTTCGAAATAATATTAAGATTATTAGTTATTTAAGGCATCCGGAAGTGACATGGCTCATGGAACGAGAACAATATACCCCAGTGATCGAAATCCCCAATCACCTGAAGACGGTTGGAGCATAAAACGGTTGAAACGTCGCGAATATGGCAATAAGAATGAGGACAACAGTCCAAACAATGTAAAAGTGGGAATAGCGTTTGTTTGGCTAATCCAAGCCACTCAGGCGGTTTTCGATTGGTGGTGTTTCCAAGTATCACGATCTGACTCCCAAGTCGCCTTGGTTTCCCCAATTTAAAAATTACAAAAACAAAACATTTTCTATATGTAACCATAAGTTCTATGTTAATAGTTGAATTGTATTTTTCAATTATAGATCAATATTTTAGATTACTCATGGAGAAAATATAACAAATGATAATTAAAAAATTACTAAAATATTGCCTTTCTTTTTTTAATGCTATGGATAAACATAGATAAGTTTGTAGACTAGCAAATATATATGCATGTAACCATAAGTTCTATATGCTAACAGTTTCTTTTCTCACACTTCTCACTTGTAGAACTCTTTTCTGTCTTCTTCCTTCCGTGGCAAGGTATCATCATTTTACAGTTGAAATGGTTAAATGTAACCGTAAGTTCTATGCTAACAGTTTCTTTTCTCACACTTCTCACTTGTAGAACTCTCTTCTGGCTTCTTCCTTCCCTGGCAAGGTCTCATCATTTTACAGTTGAAATGGTTAGATGTAACCATAAGTTCTATGCTAACAGTTTCTCTTCTCACACTTCTCACTTGTAGAACTCTCTTCTGGCTTCTTCCTTCCCTGGCAAGGTCTCATCATTTTACAGTTGAAATGGTTAGATGTAACCATAAGTTCTATGCTAACAGTTTCTTTTCTCACACTTCTCACTTGTAGAACTCTCTTCTGGCTTCTTCCTTCCCTGTCAAGGTCTCATCATTTCACAGTTGAAATGGTTAGATGTAACCATAAGTTCTATGCTAACAGTTTCTTTTCTCACACTTCTCACTTGTAGAACTCTTCTGTCTTCTTCCTTCCGTGGCAAGGTCTCATCATTTTACATTTGAAATGGTTAAATGTAACCGTAAGTTCTATGCTAACAGTTTCTTTTCTCACACTTCTCACTTGTAGAACTCTCTTCTGGCTTCTTCCTTCCCTGGCAAGGTCTCATCATTTTACAGTTGAAATGGTAAGATGTAACCATAAGTTCTATGCTAACAGTTTCTTTTCTCACACTTCTCACTTGTAGAACTCTCTTCTGGCTTCTTCCTTCCCTGGCAAGGTCTCATCATTTTACAGTTGAAATGGTCAGATGTAACCATAAGTTCTATGCTAACAGTTTCTTTTCTCACACTTCTCACTTGTAGAACTCTCATCTAGCTTCTTCCTTCCCTGGCAAGGTCTCATCATTTTACAGTTGAAATGGTAAGATGTAACCATAAGTTCTATGCTAACAGTTTCTTTTCTCACACTTCTCACTTGTAGAACTCTCTTCTGGCTTCTTCCTTCCCTGGCAAGGTCTCATCATTTTACAGTTGAAATGGTCAGATGTAACCATAAGTTCTATGCTAACAGTTTCTTTTCTCACACTTCTCACTTGTAGAACTCTCTTCTGGCTTCTTCCTTCCCTGGCAAGGTCTCATCATTTTACAGTTGAAATGGTAAGATGTAACCATAAGTTCTATGCTAACAGTTTCTTTTCTCACACTTCTCACTTGTAGAACTCTCTTCTGGCTTCTTCCTTCCCTGGCAAGGTCTCATCATTTTACAGTTGAAATGGTAAGATGTAACCATAAGTTCTATGCTAACAGTTTCTTTTCTCACACTTCTCACTTGTAGAACTCTCTTCTGGCTTCTTCCTTCCCTGGCAAGGTCTCATCATTTTACAGTTGAAATGGTTAGATGTAACCATAAGTTCTATGCTAACAGTTTCTTTTCTCACACTTCTCACTTGTAGAACTCTCTTCTGGCTTCTTCCTTCCCTGTCAAGGTCTCATCATTTTACAGTTGAAATGGTTAGATGTAACCATAAGTTCTATGCTAACAGTTTCTTTTCTCACACTTCTCACTTGTAGAACTCTCTTCTGTCTTCTTCCTTCCCTGGCAAGGTCTCATCATTTTACAGTTGAAATGGTCAGATGTAACCATAAGTTCTATGCTAACAGTTTCTCTTCTCACACTTCTCACTTGTAGAACTCTCTTCTGGCTTCTTCCTTCCCTGGCAAGGCCTCATCATTTTACAGTTGAAATGGTTAGATGTAACCATAAGTTCTATGCTAACAGTTTCTTTTCTCACACTTCTCACTTGTAGAACTCTTCTGTCTTCTTCCTTCCCTGGCAAGGTCTCATCATTTTACAGTTGAAATGGTTAGATGTAACCATAAGTTCTATGCTAACAGTTTCTTTTCTCACACTTCTCACTTGTAGAACTCTCTTCTGTCTTCTTCCTTCCCTGGCAAGGTCTCATCATTTTACAGTTGAAATGGTCAGATGTAACCATAAGTTCTATGCTAACAGTTTCTCTTCTCACACTTCTCACTTGTAGAACTCTCTTCTGGCTTCTTCCTTCCCTGGCAAGGTCTCATCATTTTACAGTTGAAATGGTTAGATGTAACCATAAGTTCTATGCTAACAGTTTCTTTTCTCACACTTCTCACTTGTAGAACTCTCTTCTGGCTTCTTCCTTCCCTGGCAAGGTCTCATCATTTTACAGTTGAAATGGTCAGATGTAACCATAAGTTCTATGCTAACAGTTTCTCTTCTCACACTTCTCACTTGTAGAACTCTCTTCTGGCTTCTTCCTTCCCTGGCAAGGTCTCATCATTTTACAGTTGAAATGGTTAGATGTAACCATAAGTTCTATGCTAACAGTTTCTTTTCTCACACTTCTCACTTGAAGAACTCTCTTCTGGCTTCTTCCTTCCCTGGCAAGGTCTCATCATTTTACAGTTGAAATGGTTAGATGTAACCATAAGTTCTATGCTAACAGTTTCTCTTCTCACACTTCTCACTTGTAGAACTCTCTTCTGGCTTCTTCCTTCCCTGGCAAGGTCTCATCATTTCACAGTTGAAATTGTTTGATGTAACCATAAATTCTATTCTAACAGTTTTTTTCTCACACTTCTTGGCTATAGAACTCTTTTCCAACTCATTGCTTTCTAGCCCACTTTGATCTTCAAAAATTTAAATGTAATGTTGATCATTATCTACTGTCTTCTTTATTACTCTTATTTTTCTCACTCTTTATAAATGTCTGTCTTTTTCTTTCACCCTCAGTAACCCCTTGTGTCTTAGCAGCTTTATTACTTTGCTTGAGGTGAAATGATATATAAGTGGTAACCCCACTTTCCCCAAGACTCCAAATAGTAAATTTAGAGCCACACCAGTTTATATGTCATACCCAGGGTCATTAAATGCCATTATTCACAGGTCTATTCTGGCCCGGTGTGGTAGTACTTGTTAGGACCCCATCTATGGGTCAAATGGTTTGCATGTGTGCCTGATGTGCGTGTTTGTTATGTGAATACACACACGCGAGACGGCTATGTAAATATGTACTGTGGGTATGGAATATTTGCATCATGTATATATGTATGTGTGTGGAGGCTTTTCGAAGCTTGAGTAAAATCATTATGGGCGCTTCCAAGTCACCAGTTCTCCTACCAGACACGGCAAACTATGACATCAAAACTCCTTATGTATATTGTGTAGTCCACCGTTCATTCATTCAGTCAGTAAAGTGCCATACATGATACACGCTTGGGCGATCATGTCTCGAAAGAGATATGACTGACTGGGCAGGAGATTATCCTGCAGTAGATTGCCATTACTTTCTGCTGTAGACTGGTTGTCAGCTAAGGCTATAGAACCAAATCCGTCCTGTTATTTAACCCGTAACTGGAGGGAAGAGACGGATTTATACCTTTCCCAAGGGTATTTGTGCGTAAGTGAATGCAAGTATTTGAACTGGAATTCGAACTCGGCTCCTCGATTTCTCGTTCTATCACAACACACATCCACCATTCATTCAGTCAGTTAAGTGCCATTCGAGATACACGCTTAGGCGATCATGTCTCGAAAGAGACTTGACTGACTGGGCAGAAGATTAACCCGCAGTAGGTTGCCATTGCTTTCTGCAGTAGATGGTTGCCAACCAAGGCTATAGAATCGAATTTGTCCTGTTATTTGATCCATAGCTGGAAGGAAGAGACGGATTAATACCTTTCCCAAGGGTATTTGCGCGTGTCATTCATTACTCAATGAATTAAAGGCCCCAGGGAAGGACAAACTCCGTGATAATACAACATGCAATCATCACAAAAACATAACGCGTGCCACAGAGTGCACCTGTATTGGCTACGTTATTTTGATGGAGAGAGTGTGCTTTGTGTCACACAAGCAACTGACTACTTCAAACAAATCTTAGTGCAGGTTGATCGGTAGCTGGTTTGCTAATAGTTCAACACAGCTGCATGCAAGACAGAAATCCCACGCATAAGTGTACAACGAAGGGCACCATCCACTGCTGATTCATTTATTGTTTACGATAAGAGTGTCCACCCTATATATATGTTTGTGTAAAAAATCTGCTTATCAATGTTTTTGTTCATATTATCTCTTAGTAATTAGTTTTGCATTTTAGATGTGAAACTATTTTGACAAAGCGATAGTAAATTGAAGAAAAAAAAAGCCCAAAAAACTTTAAGCGATATATATATTTAAGTATATACTGTGTAGATCCCGTTAAGAATTGTAAAAAAAGAAAATTCAATTCTGTGCAAAGATAAAATTACCCGAATGTAAAATTCAAATTTCCACATGAGAATTTATCAACCAATCAGCGAGGTTGTCTCAAATGCAATTCAGGTTAAAAAAAAAAAAAAGAAAAAAAAAAAAGAAAAAAAAAAGGACAGCAGATAACTTTCTTGTCGCACGTTAAAAAATGTAGGCCCACCTCCAGAAAATGATTAATCTTCTCTCTCTAAAAAATCGACATTAAAAATTAGGTAATATATCTATTAAACAATAAAACATTATGCGATGCTTTTTTTTTTTTTAAATAAACGAGCAGTATAGGCCGGCGTTGCTCGGGTGTAATGAAAGCTTTAAAACTAATCCATGGTCCTGGAGCTCAGACTCTTTGGGCGTTGGCACGAAAGACTAAAAAGCAATAGTTGTTTTCAGTTAAAGCAAAACCATAGACTGAAAGAAAAATGGATGTAAGTCAAATTTTGATTTCCTGGAATCGATATCAAATTTTCTGCACTATTGTAAGAACTGCCACCTTGAAACTTCTGAATATCATTTCTTATGTCTTTGTCTATGAGTGTCAAATTTGATTAAAATCGGACCACTCCTATAACCCGATATTTTCGATTATCGATATTTATCGGGGGTATCTTGACACAAAACCTAGCTAAGAACACTCGCAGACGCTTATAGTACAACTGTGTAAATTTTCAAGAAAATCGGTTCAACCGTTTCGGTGTCTATAGGTAACGGATACACACACACAAAGTTTCATTTATAAATAAGTTTAGATAGCATAACGCAAATTGCTGAGTCAGTTATTGACGCGATATTAATACTGATTATTCAAACTTGTACATATTTAAATTAACTTAGTACTAAAGTTCGTTTTTGCAAATTATTTCTCACTTTTAAAGTATTTTCATAAAACAGTTTGCACAGTTTACGTTACGAAAATACCCAAGTAACACATAATCAGCTTAGGTGGCCTAAATTGACTCCGTTTTTTTTTGTTTTTTTTTCTTGCTAGTGATCATCACAGTAGCAGCTTCGTTAGTAGATTACCTACCAGGTATTTCGATATCAGTAACGATATTAAAAGCGTTCTGCATTTATATATTTTTTGTAAATAGTAATCATGTTTTTTGTAAACGTACAGAAAGTACAAAACATTATTTTTACGTGAAATATTAATTTCATCACTTAAAAATCCGGGTGAGCATTATATGACTAGCATCATTACCTGTATCTGTATGTCCACAAAATACATTAAATTTTATATAAAACTACCTTTAAGGCATATGTATAATCTGTGCTATGAAATGTAAAGGGTTATCATGTTTATACTTCGGTTCTATTCCTAAACTGCCTCATTTTATAGATGCTATCAGTCAGTTAAGTGCCATACGTGATACACGCTTGGGCGATCATGTCTCGAAAGAGACATGATTGACTGGGCAGAAGATTATTTCGCAGTAGGTTGCCATTGCTTTCTGCGGTAGACTGGTTGTCGACCAAGGCGATAGAACCCAATCTGTCTTGTTATTTAACCCATAACTGGAAGGAATAGACGGATTAATACCTTTCCCAAGGTTATTTGCGCGTAAGTGAATGCAATGAATTCAACTGGAATTCGAACTCGGCTCTCCGATTTCTCGTTTCGAGTCGATATCCACTGCGCCACAACGCACCTCCTTGATGCTATAGATGCTATACTCAAATTAAATAGCCTGTATTCCAAAATACGAAAATATCTGAAAAGCAAAGCACTTCTGATCTCAAGAATTTAGGATAAATGATTCTCAACCTGTATAATCTAAATTGTGAATATTCTTGTGATATACCTTTTATCCTACACATTAATTTTACTTGTGTTGTAAAAAGAAAAACAATTTTTATTAGCTTTTTTGTGAGGGACTTTAAAACTTGTTTCTTTCAACTTAATAGAAACAAATTATTTTTATACTCAATCATAAAGTTATTTAAATTTATAGACCTGTGTTTGAAGATTATTTTTTTGCTTTGCTTTTCAAACACATTTTTGCTTTGCTTTTCAGAAACAGTAATAGCACGACCTTCGTAATAGCAAGACCTTCGCTATAACGAAGGTCGTGGTAATAGTTACCATTTGTCAAATTATTCAATATCGACAATATTATGCTTGAGAAATTCAGTCTTATTGAGTTTACTAAAATTTAAAAGCTGTTTGAGATGAGGAATTGTTATTATGCAGTTACTAATGCAGAACCACTGATCGTGTGGTTAGAACGTTTGTTTTCCGATCATGAATCCCGTGTTCGAATCCCAGGGTTGATTTGTCAGTAAGGTTATTGGCCTGTAGAAGCATCACTTTTGGGAAGTGAAAACCATACAACAGGTTAACCCAAGACTGGCGAGTTAAATTAGGTCGACGTGACTGTTTGGGAGCCGTCGATGATTGTCATCGTGAGCGAGGGTTTGAGCGTACTGGCTTCTTCAGATCGTTATCTTTCGCATTTGGGCTCTGGGGGTATTGAACACAAATGTGCCCGAGTAGGCCTCTACACTAAGAACTGACACCGTAGCAGACATTACTTACAGTCAGCCATTACTTAGTTCAGTACCAGTCTCTTCGCTGACATCATGATCAAATTTCAAATCTAAATTGTTTGTCCATTTAAAATACTATATTTAATATAAAGTATATTCAGTTTAATACAGAAGGAATCATAAATTGATTTCAACTTATGATTTCTGTTACCCAGAGATAGTTGTCAGATAAAAAGGAAATTAACCCTACAATAACAAATGCCATTTCATTAAAATTGTAATTTGCGTTTATAGAAGTGAAAAAACAATTCTATAAAATAAGCTTTAAAAAGCAATTGTTCATTAGCGAATAATTTCCAAAAATTTCAATTAAATATAAGTATCTGATTTTTTGTAGGGTTTTAAAATAAATAACTTATATTTTCTAGCAGAGCGTGCTATTCCAATGTCTTACTTCAATTGTCTCTGTATGTGGGTATACATAAATGGCACACACTGTTACTGTTGGACGTCTGTCTGTGACGAACTATAAAAGATTGATTATTTTTGCTTATTAGTGTATCAGTCTATGAATTCTAATTCCACCAGAAGCGCAACATTACTTTTCCTACGTGAAGCTCAGGTTTGGGGGTCGATTGTCAGCATTTACAATCCACTGCATTTTGCTTTGTTGTATGCAACCCACTTTTCATCACTTGTTAGGATATATTTAAGGAACGGTTAATAAGGATGATGCATTCGTTATGACAGTTGGTTCTCGAAAAAGAAAATTACTCTTGGTTCAATGTTTTGGGCCTTTGGCGCGTAAATTAATTTTGCCATGCGCTTATCCTGTTTAAAAGAAAAACATTTTTTTTCTATTTCCAGAGGCCGCCTCAAATAGAATCAAAGGCCATAACTTCCGGAAGATCTACTCTACTTCCTTAAGCGCTTCTGACAACGACGACAAAAATGAAGATAGTCTTAGCGGTGCGAATAACACGCTGGTTAACCGTCACATCGATGCACCACTGGGAATTCTTCGTTCATCATTTTCAGAGTGCAATAGCAACAGCATGCAAGCTTCTGATTGGAGAGTTTTTATTCCTTCCCACTTACGAGAGTTATCGCGTCACTGGCCTTCCAAGAGAACAAATGACGATGTCTCAGTCATCGCAGCGAATTCTAGGATGAAAGCGACACCGTCTGGTTTGACCCTTTCTAATAAATTCAGGCACTTCTTGATGAGAACTCTGCTCCCTAATCCCGATCGATCGTCGCAGCAGGAAGTATGTTGTCTTTCTTTTGTTTTGTTTTACGGTACATCAACCCTAATAGGTTATTTAATGCTGACAAGAATTTTACAAAAGATTTTTATGAACAGAATATTTATTCGTCTATACATCTGAGAGTATTTAGATTATTTACATTGTTTGGACTATTGTCTTTATCTTCATTGCCATGTTTACGCGGTTTCGGCCGATGTACGTTCCGTCCTTCATCAGAAGCTAGAAATTTCGAACCGAACTTTATTTCAATGACTGGAGTATATCATTCTCATTCCATGTGCGATACCACTTCTGGTAGCCTTGTAGTTATCTCCCTTTAACTTAACTAAGTTATTTGTTCACCACTGCTGTAGTCCGATATTGAACTCGCATCTCTGAGTGAAGTCACTGGAACTGACCTACGTCTATATTCACAAGGCTATGTGTCCTGAAGAAGACTAGAGTGTACATCGGCCGAAACTTTGTAAACATGGCAATAAAGATGAGGACAAAAGTCTGAACAATGTAAATAATGTAATATATATTCTTTGTAAGAAATCAGTAGATCAGGTTTCATTGACGTATTATTGTAAAGCGTATTTTGTCGAAAGTCATATATATATATATATATATATATATATATATATATATATGATGGACTCTCCCGTCTATTTCGACGTATGAGTGTCTAACTCAGACTGCAACACAGAGAGTTGTTGAAAATGGTGAAGGCTTGTGTAGCACCACCCACACTTTTTGGAACTGCTGATAACAAACAATCGGTGCAGAAATCCGCCACAGTTTAACCCAGAACTGTAGGAAAGGGACGGATTAATACCTTTCCCAAGAGTACCAGTGCATAAGTGAATGCAGAATGTTCGACTGGAATTTGAACTCGGCTCACCGATTTCCCCTTCCAAGCCGACATCCACCGCACTACAACGCACATCCGTCCATACATGCTTACAGCACCTGCTATTCCCAAGCGGTCATCCATCTAAGTATTGACCAGGCTCAACGTTGCTTAACGTCGGTGATCGAAAGGGAACCGGTGTATTCAACGTGATATATATATATATATATATATATATATATATCCGTGAATATTATTTATTCATTTTTTTTTTAATGTATTGCTGGTAATATTTTAAAAAAAGTATTGCTTGAATTTTCACTATAGAAATCTATTTTTATACGTTCATAGTTTTTTTTTATCCCCATTTGTGGGTAAACTATTTGTCCATAACTATGACCCTAACAGGTGCCACCACTCCAGTCTTTGCGGACCTGAAAACAACAGCAAGTAAGAGGTGGTTTCATGTTGTTTCAAACAATTAGAGGCCTTGCTGCTGGATGCAGTTTTTTGTCAAACCTAGGACTTGGATGTAGTTTAACGTCATACCCAGGACACCTTATTCGAAGCCTCAGCCGACAAGGTGATCTTTCTTTTGGTAATGGTCAGATTAACAGTTTCCATCCAGGTAATTTTCAGCATTCATTGACCGAAAAATTAGCGTTACTATCTGTTAAAATTAGACTTCTGTTTTCGGACTTTTGTAGAATCGATCGGCGTTTGCTTCCTAACCCTTTCTTTAAGGTAGTATGGAAAGTCAACCTCTTCATTATAACTTTATTTTTCTATTTTTTTGGTAACATTTGATATTCATTGTAGTTGTTACAGTTCTTGAAAGTCCTCAAATGAGGTGTTTTATTTTACAGGGTGTAAACGATAAATTGGCAGTAATTTCAATCCGCAATTTAGGTTTTTTAAAGCGGCATTATCGATCTGAAATGTTAGTTGCTGTACTCTGTAGAGTCTGAAGTCCAGATTAGCTACCTAAAAATACTAACAAAATGAGTGCCAGTGTAGAATTTAACCATAGAATGGTTATTGCTGAATTGTTCCGCGCCGGGCATAAGACGTCTGACATTATCAGAGACACTGGCTATGCTCCTAGGACTGTTTATCGTGTTGTAGCAAACTTAAGGGAAGGTAAAGACATGCAAAGGAAGGCTCACATTCCGAGAAGTGATAAAATCCACACCAGAAGGTTTCTCAGTGGCTTGAAACGATCCATTACAGCAAATCCATCACAGTCAATGGTTGACCTGGCGAAAAAGCGGAATGTGACCAAAATGACCATTTCTAATACAGTACGGAAAGATCTTGGGATGAAGTCATACTGCAGACGACGTCGTAACATTCTTAAAACGAAATCTAAGACCATTCGTAAAGAGAGAAGCTCCTTGCTACTCAATCACCTGAAACACCATGGTGGAACCGTTTGCATTTTTGTGGACGAGAAAAAGTTTGTGGTAGACGAAGTCACAAACCGCAGAAACTCGAGAGTTATCGCCATTGACCCTTCTTGCGTTCCTCCAGTCATGCAGAGTAAACACCCTGCCTCTGTCATGGGGTGTTTGGAGCTATTGCCAGCGATGGGAAAGTCATGCCCCGTCACTTCATTGAAGTGGGCCTAAAGATCAATACGGTGGAATATCTGAAGATTCTGGAGGAAGTTCTCTTACCCTGGATTAAGAAGAACTATGATCCCAACAAAGTGATATTCCTCCAGGACTCTGCACCTGCTCATGGATCAAAAACAGTGCAGACCTTCTTGAAGAGAGAGTTGCCGTTTTTTGTGCCCTCAAATATCTGGCCCTCTAGTTCGCCAGATTTGAACCACTGCGAGTATTGGTTATGGGGCGATGTTGAGAAAGTCTCTAATGCTCGCCCCCATAACAGTGTGGCCTCACTGAAGACCTCCGTAAGGCGAGCATTCCGCGATATCAAGAAAGAGTCAGCTGTCAAGGCCTGTCGTGCTTTTAGGGACGCAGAAGGTGGACGCAGAAGGTGGACGCATAGAATAAAATGTTTGTATTTAATAAAACAGTTAAATAAACATACACAAATCTTAAATGTCTTTAAATGTCCCTTCTTTATCAAGGTTTAAAGTCTGAGATCTCAAACTGCCAATTTATTGTTTACACCCTGTAGTGTTTATTCCTGATTATGTAGCGCCAATCTGTACGATAAAAGATCAAGTGAATTCAATCGCTTCGACGTATCTCTAAGCAAATCCAAAGATCTTTATTAATATTTGTAATTGTAGAATTTTATTCGCGTAAATTTGGCAGTTACTGAGAGTGGGAATATCTCTTTCTACGACGATGCTATTTCGAAATAGTACTAAAATTGTGCATTGTGGTGTAGTGGATATCGACTCGGAACGACAAACCGGGGTGCCGTGTTCGATTTCCAGTTGAATTCCTTGCATTTACTTACGCGCAAATACTGTTGAGAAAGGTATTAATCCGTCTCTTCTCTCCAGTTATGGGTTAAATAACGAGACAGATTGGGTTCTATAGCCTCGGTCGGCAACCAGTCTACCACAGAAAGTAATGGCAACGTACTGCGGGATAATCTTCTGCCCGGTCAGTCGTGTCTCTTTCGAGACATGATCGCCCGAGTGTATATCACGTATGGCACTTAACTGACTAAAATTCTGGGGTATTTTATTCACACGATTTTGTTTAAGGTTAAGATTTTTAGTAACTAATCTTTGAAGAATGAGTATTTTATTTATTATTTTCTTTTAAAGGCGATTTGTTTGCCAACCAGCGCGGAAATAAAATGGACAGTACCAGAGTCATTTGAATTTCCGTTCGATTTTCCCCTGCTGAACCACACGAATATTTTCATGTTGTATAGCCGTGTTACTTAAAGGACACGGACTGGCAACACCATCCCCTTACCACATGTATCACACATCTCGAAAACAGCGAGGTATTCTCTCATTCTCTCTCTCTCACATTCTCTCTCATTCTCTCTCTCATTCTCTCTTTCTCTCTCTCTCTTCTCTCTTTCATTCTCTTTCTCTCATTCTCTCTCATTCTCAACCTTTTAGGAGCTGGTTGAATAAAACTGCAGTAGATTGCAATCTCTCCTTAATCGAGAGGTTGTTCCTTTCAGATATTTTTTGATGATCACCAACATAAGAAAAGCTGAAGAAAGTGGAAAGAAAGGACCACAAATGAACTACAAGGAAACCGAATGCATTGTCATCAGTAAAAAATGTCATCTATATGTGGTGGATACTAAAATCAAGCAGCTACAGAAATTTAAATACCTTGGAAGTGTTTTAACAGAAGGTGAGACAGATCTGAAGGCGAACTGGCATGGTCAAGGATGCATTCCAAAGTTTGAGTAGAGCGTTGAGAGACAGGAAAATTTCGCTAGAAATAAATAAGAGACTACTGGATTGCTATGTGATGTCTGTTCTTTAACATGGCAATGAATTCTGGACAATCACCTCAAAGATGAAGGAGTGACTTTGGAGCAACCAAAACCTGTTTCTAAAGAAGGATGCTGAGGATTCCATGTACCGAACATGTGAGCAAGTTTGAAATTTTGGAGAGGATTCAAACTAAAAAGAAACCAATACTTAACATCAAGAAAAGACAGCTGAAGTTTCTGGGACATGCAACGAGGAAGGAAGGCTTAGAGAATCTGATACTCACAAGTCAGAGGGAAAGAGAAACAGGGGAAAGCAGCGCGTAACAGACGGGATTGAGCAAATGGATGGCGGAGCAGGGTTTGGGTAGGGGTAACAGGAGAAAGCATGTTTAAAGCCACTAGGGATAGGGGGATGTGGAAGGCCATCGTCGCCTACGTCTTGAAACGACACGACGCATAGAGGTCACAATAGAAGAGACAATGGTCAAAGAAATGAGTTCTTCGAGGTCTGAAACTACTACGGACATCACAACAATGTGAGGATAATTTTGAATTCAGAGATTCCCTTCTACTACCAAGAAGAAGCAGTGCCGTGCTTAGCAACATCGCGATTCCCCATCCTACAGAATGCGCCTTGAGGCCCCTCTACCCGCAGAATGCAACTTGCACCCCCACGAACATACTGAACCCACAATAAATGGTACTTTAAACAAAATAACACTCCCAGAACGCAGATATTCCGTGATCACGAAAAAACGCGTTTTGAAGCTACATTACGAACATTTTCACAACTTATATATATTTTTATGTATACTGAAACATATCTATCTATCTATAACATAGCACACTTGGTATACAATCCAGGTAAATTCCGATAAAGACGAACTCATGAGAACTCAATGTTAAATTCATTTTTTTTAATTTAACAGAGTAATATAATTTAGGAAAGATTTTAGATTATTATAATGGGTAATACATATTTCACCGCGTCCTGATGTTATCGCGGCTCGTCAGGGTGAAACATGTATTACCCATTGTAATAATCTAAAATCTTGTATATATATATATATATATATATATATATATATATAAGTATGGGTGGAATAATATTCCCCATCCAAAGAAACACTATTTTTAAAAAAGTGCTCAATACAAAGTAGAGCTAATAATAATAATAATAATAATATTTATTAATAAATTATAACATTGATATGTTATAATATCACTACAAAAATAGCTATTTTGTTTCGACACTGTGTCTTTTCAAGTGATGTTGTTAACATCACTTGAAAAGACACAAAAAGTGTCGAAACAAAATAAGCTATTTTTGTAGTGATATTATAACATATCAATGTTATAATTTATTAATTTAATTATTATATATATATATATATATGAGAGAGAGAGAGAGAGCGGGACGGGTTGATAGATGTCTATTTCAACATACAAGTATGATAATGATTTTCCAGTTAATCAATTATTTTGTTAATTTCTTTTTTATTACAATAGATCTGTGGAGCCAAGGAGCCTTGCGGCTTACCAGGGGCTTGCGGCCCCACCCCCTGCAATTGCTGGGTCTGCGGGGGCCCTAAGCACGACCCCGCAAAGAAGCAGAAAACAAAAGTTTCGCCTGTATCTATAGCGGAAGTAAAATGAATTCTTGCCTTTTCCGATGGCATTACTTCGAAGTGAACGAAACAGTTGTTCAAAATTTAGTCTCGGCACATTGATTCCATTCACTTCAATGATAGCGAGTTTTTTTTCCTATTTATTATTTCTCCAAATTTTACTTCATTCGATTTCATTTTTCCTTGTCTCTTTACAAGGTTTTCCACTATAATACTTTCCTCTCTTTCGCTATATATATATATATATATATATATATATATATATAGTACTTTGCAAAAGTATTAGGACAAAAACTATTTTATCTTTTATGAGGCATCAAAATAAAGTTTAAAAACCACCCCTGTCCTAATACTTTTGCACACTACCGGTAGTGTGCAAAAGTATTAGAACAGGATCGATTTTCCTAAAAACCTCACTGAAATTCAAATACAGGGTAAAAAGCCAAGTAAATTGCTAATAAATATTGATTATTTAAAACTAGGTGTAAAAGAAATGTATTAAAAAGAAATTATATTGAATTTTTCATACTTTCTATTAAACGTTATTTTGATATGATTAAAAAAATCTAGTAAATAATAATATATAGAATCCATAGCTAAATCCACTGCTAAGAAAGTCGGTCCTGTGTATAGGGCCAGGAAGATTTTCACGTCTGAAACAATCCTGTCAGTTAAGTGCCATACGTGATACACGCTTGGGCGATCATGTCTCGAAAGAGATATGACTGACTGGGCAGAAGATTATCCCTCAGTAGGTTGCCATTGCTTTCTGCAGTAGACTGGTTGCCGACCAAGGCTATAGAACCCAATTTGTCCTGTTATTTAACCCATAACTGGAAGGAATAGACGGATTAATACCTTTCCCAAGGTTATTTGCGCGTAAGTGAATGCAATGAATTCGGCTGGAATTCGAACTCGGCTTCCCGATTTCTCGTTCCGAGCCGATATCCAATGCACCAAAACACACATCCTAAATTACCTGTACATATATAAATCTACCAGCCGCCCGTGCATTGAATACTGCTACCATATCTGGTCGGGTGCTTCTGCTATCCACCTAGGTGTCCTTGACAAAATCCAACAAAGAATCTGTAAAGTGATAGATCCCGACTTGGCAGCTTAGATACACTCACTTTCTCACCGGCGCAACGTGGCTTCCCTGTGTCTCTTTCACGGCTTACAAATACTTCCACAGCTTCTGCTTTGATGAACTTAGCTCGCTGGTGTCCTCTATATAGAAATTTACTCGAGCCACAAGATTAGCAACTAAGTCCCAACCTTTTACTGTGAAAACAATAAAAGTCTTTTCCATCAGCTTCTTTTCTCGCATTTCCCGCCTGTGGAATTCCATTCCATTTACTTGCTTCCCCGACAGCTACAATCTTCAAGAATTTAAATGTAAAGTCAATAGTCATCTTTCTCCCTAACCTGCATCCACTCTCTCATGTTCTGTTCTCCGTCCACTCCACTCATCAGTATTCTCATCCTTCTCTTACCCACTTCCTGACACCCCCTATAACCTGTCACTTTCTCAACTTTCTTCCTATGTAACCCTCTGCAAAACAGTGACAGTACAATGCCTTGCTTGGGGCGATATGATTTTAAAAAAAAATTCTAGTAAATAATGTTAATAAAGTTTCTTTATATTTTACTATTTCATTGCAAAATTAATAATTAATCTCAAGGCTTCAGACAATACTAGAAGGTCCAGATGTTGGATTATTCTATTTGTCTGCCAAAGAAATTCTACTAACACAAAGTAGCATCAAAGAGGCAAAAAGTTCCTCCTCCTATCTCTGCCAAGAGTCATAAAGACAACACGTGTCTCGTTTCCGCCCCACCCCAAAGAAACTCTTTCCTCCTCAGTGAAAAAACATGTCACATTGAACAAAACGCAGCATTTGTCTTACTTAGCAAGTCACCAACGTAAGCTTTTTTTGTTTTTTCAATTGGAATAGATAGACCAAACTATCGCTCGGTTCACACTTCACCCACGTCTGTTGAACAGGTGAAGAGGCTCATCCCTTGTTCCCTGTTTAGGATGTGGTTTCCAGCTTTCTCTTTTCCAATCTTTTCACTCTTACGTAGCCCTCTGCGCATTAATGGCGTTACGCCTTGCTCGGGGTGATATGATTAAAAAAAAAAAATTAATAACTGCCATAACAGCAGAAACATCTTAATAAAATGTACATCTTTCACTTATTTAATTAAACTAGGACATCTTTTCACGCGCGCACACTTTTTTTAATCGTCTCACCCCAAGCAAGGCTATGAAGTCATTGGTGCACAGGGGGGATACATAAAAAAAGAGTGGAAGTTTAAGCAGGAGGAAAGTGAACCGGTTACAGAGGGTGTCGGAGAAAGAGTAAGATAAGGGTGGGAATACCGGTGTGAAGACAGTTGAGAGGGCAGAGTGAGAAAGGAAAAGAACAAGATACACGAGGTGATAGTGGAAGAGCAGGAGGCAAGTGGACAAGAGATTGATGGGAATTGACATTGCATTTAAATTCTTGGAGATTGTAGCCGTCATGGAAGCAAGTATACGAAAGGGAGTTCAACAGGCGGGAAGTGGGGAAAAGAGTATACTGAAGGGACACACACTTCCGGGTGGTGTTTTGACAGAGGATGGTGGGTGCGACACTGAAATCTGAAGACGCATTGGGAGAGCCAAAGCTGCCTTCCAAAAGCTAAACAGAGTATCTAAACTTATTTATAAATGGAACTGTGTGTGTGTGTGTGTGTGTGTGTGACCTATAGACTCCAAAACGGCTGAACCGATTTTCTTGAAAATTTACACAGTTGTACTATAAGCGTCTGCGAGTGTTCTTAGCTAGGTTTTGTGTCGAGGTACCCCCGATGAATATCGATAATCGAAAAAATCGGGTTATAGAAGAAGTGGTCCGATTTTAATCAAATTTGATACCCTCATACACAAAGACATATTCAGAAGTTTGAAGGTTGCAGTTCTTACAATAGTGCAGAAAATAAATTGTATATTAATATAAAAGGCAAGATGTTTGTGTGTGTGTGTCTGTTTATTTGCCTGTATGTCTGTATTTTTTTCAGCCCTTTTATTTTAGTTTTTGTTTCTGGTTTGACTAAGTAGGTATAATTGTAGTCCTTAGTCTCAGCCATGATACCATTTACTCAGAGGACTTATTTAGCCTTCAAAATTCAGTTTACGACGAAAAAAACTTATTTGATATCGATACCAGGAAATCAAAATTTGACTTACATACATTCATTTTTCTTTCAGTCTACGGCTTCGCTTTAACTGGAAACAACTATTGCTTTTTAGTACTTTCGTACCAACGCCCAAAGAGTCTGAGCTCCAGGACCATGGATTAGTTTTAAAGCTTTCATTACACCCGAGCAACGCCGGGTTATACTGCAGTGAATGTTAACAATCACTTCACGGATAAAAAAAAAAAAATTGAAATGTGATTCTACAGAAGGATGCTAGGGATACAATGGACCAAGCATTAAAAAAAAATGTAAAGAAAAAGGGCAGGGGGTTAGCAGGAAGAGCTTTCCATGGCACACGAGCAATATGAGAGAGAGAAAGAGAATAAAACATACACTATCGGCTATAATTATTAGGCAACCCTATTAAAAAAAAAAAAAAAAAGAAGAAGAATTTCATACTATTTTTAGTATTTATTACCAACTGGATAATTCTAAATGGCTACTGGTGTATGATACATCATACGCTAAAAGTCCGCCTACTTCTACCGAGCGCCCATAGCTCAGAGGTAGAATTGCCGACTGACGCCAATTCGGTCGGGTTTCAATCCTGAGTTATGGGTAATCGGATGTCTAAATCGTACTGATGAGCTGTAATACAGCGAAACAGATCTTTCTGCGGATGACACACACACACACATATCTGCGTTACTTAAAAATGCGTTGTGGTGAACTGGATATCGATTCTGAACGACAAATCGGGGTGCCGAGTTCGAATTCCAGTTGAATTAATTGCATTCTTTTACGCACAAATTTCCTTGGAAAAGGTATTAATCCGTTTTTCCCTCTAGTTATTAGTTAAATAATAAGAGATAGGGTTAATTGCAACCTACTGCGGGATAATCTTCTGCCCAGACTGTTATGTCTCTTTCGAGACATGATCGCCCAAAGCGTGTATCACGTACGGCACCTAACTGATTGACTTAAAAATCGAAAACAAAACTAATACCTTGTAAAACCCCCATAAAAAGTCAAATATATAATGCACTAGACCACGCAGACAATTTAACATACGTTAAACAAAGCCAAAACTTTAAATCTTTTGCATAAATAAACGGTAAATTCTGACTGTCCGTGTGTCTGAAAACCCTTGAACACGGGCGACACTTGCTCTGCATAGACATATTTTTAGAATCAGAATGATTCTCGGATTGAAAATATGCCCTTTATCTGAAGCTTGAACATTCGGCATTTATATTTGTGTCCGGATAAAAAGGAAACAGTTAAAAATTCAAATTTTAGCATAACTTTAAAAAATTAGGGATTTTGAGTTTTTAGTTTATAATGAGTTAAAAAAACAAAAACAAAAACAAAACTTTCTGAATTTTAAAAAGAAATTGTTTTAAATTCAATTTAAAGTATATCCAAAACTTGCCGAATTGAGGAAATCAATTTTCTTTCTTCAAAATGCTAAGGAATCAGAGTTGAAGTTCCGTAGAGTCTGTGGTTTGAAGAAGGCAATATTCGGCCTGAATTGTAAAAAAAAATCGGAGTTTTGATTCAAATCGGACTTTCAGCCGGAATTGGACACGTAGTCCAAATCAGACCTAAAGTGAGGTTTGAAAGTTCCATGGAGTGAATTGAGAAGTTTGAGTGAGTTTTGTTTAACGGCATATCAACCTCTGTGGGTTATTTAATGCCAAAAAAGTTAAAATCTTAAGGTTTTTTTTTTAAATGTTCGGTTATAGTGAAAAGGTTGATTTAGTCAGATCTTGATGAAAAATTAATTTTTAACTTATTTTAGGAATCTAAAAGATGTCTTAGTTTTGTATTCAAAAAATGTATTCTTGGTAATAATTTTTTCTTTCAAACATGCAATAATTTTTCCACCTTCTAAAATGTGCTATGGTAATTTTTTTTCTTCAAAAATGTTTATTTTTCTATAATACCCATTTTTATGTATATATTTCTATAAAAGTATTTTATACTTTGATAGTGTTTTGACCCCAGTTTGAGAGTTAACTATTTGCCCAGAGCTGAAACCCTAACAGATGCTACCACTCCTGGTCAGGGTGGACCTCGGAACAACAGCAATTAAGAGGTGGTTCCATGCTCCCCACAACCTCCCAATCAGAGGACTTGCTGCCGGATGCAATTTACCGTCATACTCAGGACCGTGAATTGAGGAATTCAAAATTATTTCTTCAACCTTGTGATAAATCGATTGATTTTTTTTTTTTTTACAGCTTTACCCTTTTCAGGTTATTTAACGCGAGAAAATAACTAGGCACCGTAAGAATTTTTTTTCTAGATGATACTGATTTATAACTCTTACTAATTAACCCGTAGTCGAGGGAAGACAAGATGAATTCATGCCTTTTTTTCAAGAGTATTTGCGCGCAAGTGAGTATAACCAAACCGACTGGAATTCGAATTCGGCTCTTAGATTTTCAATTCCGTGTCATTATTCGTTGCACCACCCGCACAAACTTTCCGGAGTAGTTACCCACCCACCCACCTAAGTAATGACCAGGCGTGAAGTGTCTTAATTTCTATGCTTATACTAGAACAAATGTTTGAACGTGACATAACCGTAAGTCTCTGATAAAGTTTGTTAAATTAAGTGTATACGTATCTATCTAAACTTATTTATAAATGGAACTGTGTGTGTGTGTGTGTGTGTGTGTGTGTGTGTGTGTCCGTTACCTATAGACTCCGAAACGGCTGAACCAATTTTCTTGAAAATTTACACAGTTGTACTATAAGGGTATGTGAGTGTTCTTAGCTAGGTTTTGTGTTGAGGTACCCCCGATAAATATTGAAAATCGATAATCGAAAAAATCGGGTTATAGAAGGAGTGGTCCGATTTTAATCAAATTTGATACACTCATAGACAAAGACATAAGAAACGATATTCAGAAGTTTCATGGTTGCAGTTCTTACAATAGTGCAGAAAATCGATAATATATATATATATATATATATAAAAGGCAAGATGTTTGTGTGTGTCTGTTTATCTGCCTGTATGCATTTTTTTAGCCCTTTTATTTTAGTTTTTGCTTCGGGTTTGGCTCTAAGTAGGTATGATTGTAGTAAGTCTCAGCCATGATACCATTTACTCAGAGGACTTATTTAGCCTTCAAAATTCAGTTTACGACGAAAAAACACTTATTTGATATCGATACCAGGAAATCAAAATTTGACTTACATCCATTCATTTTTCTTTCAGTCTACGGTTTTGCTTTAACTGGAAACAACTATTGCTTTTTAGTCTTTCGTATCAACGTCCAAAGAGTCTGAGCTCCAGGATCATGGATTAGTTTAAAGCTTTCATTACACCCGAGCAACGCCGAGCTATACTGCTAGTTTCATATAATTAAGTTCGTATAAGATGAAAAACCGATATTTATAACTGAATTCATTGTCAAAGCTTCGCATATTATACTAATATGCTACCACTGCCGTAGAGCAATACTTATCAAACTTACGTGCTGGCCAGGTAGAGATCATCATCTCTCAGTTGCGTCTCTGTCATCGGGCAGAGTGTGGCTCTGTTGTATCTCTGCCCGAGAACAGAACCTGCAGCTGAGAAAAATTATACTGAGAGGTGCCCGGTCCAGGGGAACAATGTTCCGAGCCGGCGCTAACTCATTGCAACAAAGGGATGGATAAGTGGTCGCCACTGAGGCCAGCGCAACCGACAGTTGCAAGGGTTGGGCAATTTTTGGCCCTTATCTATGTCAAGTGGACAAGAGATGGGAATTGGCATTGCATTTAAATTCTTGGAGATTGTAGCCGTCATGGAAGCAAGTAAACAAAAGGGAGTTCCACAGGCGGGAAGTGGTGGCAAGCGGGCACCCCACGTAAAACTTCGGACTCTTGGGCTCATTATCTCTCAGTTGCGTCTCCGTTCTCGGGCAGTTGTCCAGTTGTTTCTGTCCGAGGGTAGATAGGAAGCTGAGAAAAATAAAATACTGAGAAGCCTTGGAAAACAGATACCCAAAGGCTGCACCCAATTGCACTAGAAGGGTGGATCGGTGGTCGCCATCGAACCCAGTGCAATCGACGGTTGCGGAAACTGGGCAGTTTTTTGGCCCTTGTCCTGGCGTACACGCTCGGCCTCCTCACATGTAATTCGACTGGGTGTCACATCACGTCTCAGTGGATAGCTGAGTTATACCTATCAAACAAGATCTGCAAACTTAATTTTTTGAGGACATGTTTCTTCAGAATGTAGGCGATTACGCTTCTTCACAGCTTCCCTTTTCCTTATATGTGAATTGCCATGACCTTTTGGGAAATATAGTGGAGTGTTTTTCTTGATGTCGTTGCCAGTTTTAAATTTAGCATAATCTATCCTGTTTACTTAACTCATAGGTGAGGTTGGAAGAGATCTGTTCATGTAAGTGAACGACAACAACATATGGGGGCCAGAATTTAAATTGTTTGTCATTCTACTTTTCAGCGCCGATGACCGGTTCATCACCAGCACATCCTGTAATATGTATGAAACAAGGATCTAGCATAAGCTAGGCTATGTAAATGTTTATTAATATAATGGGCATTGAAATTGCACCATTGAACGTATCGGAAAAAAAAATCAATCGATTTTTTTTCCTCCTTGAACCCTGATTTCTCTTGCAGATTCATCCCCTGACATCCGATACTTATCCCCAGTGCACGTACGTCAGCGTTTTCTACCCGGCCGCAACTAACGAATCTAGCCAGGAAGACATGTACAGGTGTCAGTGGGCCGATTGCAACCAGAAGTTCGTCTTCATGGACCAGCTGGTCGGTCACGTGAATGAGAAACACGTGTGCGTCGGAAGATCAGAGGTTGAATATCAGTGCAAGTGGGAAGGTTGTCCCAGGGACGGGAAAGGATTTAACGCCAGGTAAGCGCATCCCTGAAGAACCACATGAAACTGAGAGGTAGATGTTAAAATAATTATTTTAGTTTAATCGAAGCGTTATATAGCAACTAAATAATATGTTGAGTCATAAGTAATTTCCATTTTGGGGAATCAATTGCGATTTCGTTGCTTAAATATATAATAACAAGCCATGAAAAATGAGTTGCTTACAACAATGTTCAACGCAAAAGGCAGTAGACTGATTAAAGAAAATCATTACAACCGGCCACAAAATCTGGGATCGGCGAAACAAAGGTAGTGTGCATGTGGTGGGATAGTCGGAGTATTATTTGGCCAAATAAGGGTGAATATTTTATTGAACGAATTCTTTTTTTAAGAATTAAGTTAACAACAACAACAAAAAAAAAAGAAATTATTTTACAAGTTAACTTAATACTTACGTAAATTAATTTCTAATAAATTTCAAAGTGTCATTTTCACTTATAAGACAAAATATTCAAGTTCATTTTTTTTTTTTCAGTTAGGGCATTCTGCGACACTGTGGTCATCCTCTTTCATCTTACAATTATGGTTCATGGTGACATTTATAGGGCAATGGCTTGCCGGTTCCTTTGTCACTCTGATGTTGAGTTTACATCCTTTTCAGAAGTTTCTGTCCACTGTTAAAGCTGTTGACCCCTCTCCCAGGTGCAGCTCCTACGCCCAGGCGACTGACCGATGTCCGCTTGGTACAGATGGGTTATGGAGAGGTGTTCCTCTTTACCGGTCGGGTCGAGAAACCCTTCCAATGACCTACAGAGTTTAGCCGGCAGATCAATGATGTTGAACGAGGTGTGGCCGTCGCAGTGCCCATGCGACTTCTTGGAGCCATATATGTGAGCTAGATATAGGATGTGAATGAGTATAATTCCGCATCACAATTCACTTCGGTAAAGCAGGGTCGATCGCTTCGCTGTAAAATTCCTACCACTGACAATACATCTACCATGCCTTATAAAATATTCAGTTAGTTTAGTGCCATTTGTGATACACGTTGGGCGATCATGCCTTTTTCGATCCATGAATGACTAAGCAGCAGATTTTCTCGCAGTAAGTTGCAATTTTATTTTGCGACAGACTAGTTGCCAACCAAAACTATAGAACCCAATCTATCCTGCTATTTAACCCATAGCTAGAGGGAGAAGCGATGGGTTCATACCTTTCCCAAGAGAGTATTTGCACGTAAGTGATTGCAACGAATTAAACTGGAATTCAAACTCGGCTTTCCAATTTTTAATTCTGAGTCGAATGCACATCCTTATAAATATAATCATGAACTATTACCGTATTAAAAACAGAAACTGAATTATACCATAAGTTTCTGAAACGAATACGCTTAGAGCCAAAACGAGTTAGTTACGTAACGTTCTCCTTTTGCAATTCACACCTTATCATGTCTTCTCTCTGCAGTAACATATACTTGCTCTCCAAAATTACTGTTTTGGTCTATCGGAAAACGCCATAACTTTATTATAGGCTCTCACCCGTCTGCGAGCAAAACGCGAGGTCAAAGGTATTAAAGCCTATGTACATGCTTCCTCGCTTCCTTATTCTTGATTTCCTGATGGCTACAACCTCCAGGAATTTAAATGCAAGGTCAATATTCATCTCTTAACTACTTGACCCTAGTTTTTTTCTACACCGCCCTGTATATCCTTTCCTTTCTCTCCACCTTTGTAACTGTCATCACCTGTATTCCCATCCTTCTCTTGCTCCTTTCTAACTTGTTCGTCCTTCTCTTCACTCTCCTGTAATCTATTTCTCTTTTGTAGCCCCCTGCACATCAGTGGCGTTACCGCCTTGCTTGGGGTGATATACTTAAAAAAAATATTCCTGTACGTTAAAATCTGTTTAATATTAAATTAAAATACTAATTGCATATTTTTAAAATGCTACGTCCCTTCAGGTCAAAGACGATAATTGCTCTTCACATATTTCTTTTCTTATCTGAATTGATATGACTTCTTGAGAAACTTATTGGAGTGGTTCCCCATCACTTTACTGATATTTTACTCATAGCTGGGGAGAGGGAAGAAAAGATAGACCAATGAATATCCAGAGGATATTTTTGCGTACAGAATACAGACGAACGATAATTATTCAACCCACTCTTTGAATTTACATTTTAGTAGATACACGTGTTTGATTTAAATACGTCTACCGGATTGTGGGTCTGAGAGTCTTAAAGAAATTTTACATTCATTAAAGCTCTTGAATGAATATGTCGGTAGATGTATATTTTCACTTAAAAAAAGGGACGTCTATTCAAACACGTCTATCATGTAACAAATTGCGAAGTTTGAATGGTTCAAAATCAAGGGTCGACTTATAAATTGATTTTTTTTTAATCATTTGTCCCCAAGTAAGAGAAAAGACTGGCTACAATGGGTATTGAGAAAAGGATAAAAGGTGAACGGAATTCAAGACGATAGATGGCAAGTAACGTTGCATTAAAATCTTTGGAGATTGTAGCTATCAGGGAAGCAAGTAACGGAGGAAGTTCCACAGGCGAGAAGTGCGAGAAAATAAACTGTTAGGGTAGAAGTGGAGGTTATATTTAACTATTTCAACGGTAAAAGGATGGAACCTAAATGCCAGTCAAGTAGCAGATTTAATTTCATGTGATAGCTGCACCTGGGATTGGGGGGGGGAGGTCGTCAGAGTAGTTGTGATGAAAATATTTGTAGAAAAGACAAAGAGAAGCCATGTCACACCAGTGACTGAAGTCGAGATGCCAAGTCAAGACTGATTACATTGCAGATTATTCTTTGGATTTTCTCAAGAACCTCGAGATGAAGAAATGATTAAAACGACATCAGGGCTTGATCTATACTCGAATCATGTAACAAATTGGTTTAAAATGAGTCAAAATCAAAGGTCGATTTATACACGAGATGCATAACAGTTCCATTGTTGTGAAGTAATTTGACTGACTGGTACAAATTGTTCATATAATTTTTATTACAAATACTAACACCAGTTGTAAAACGGACTTTTTATTTAAAAATTTGACATCGACTTGCTGTTTCTCTTATTGTCAAAGTGATAAGCTGGAACGAGATCAAGTGAAAGAATCATTCTCTATTTCCCCACTTTACAATTCCACCAGAAATAGGTCAACGCACAACATTGTCTTCTCGCTTCTTTTGTTTTCCAGGTATAAAATGCTCATTCATATTCGAACACATACCAATGAAAAACCGCACAAATGTCCCCTTTGTGGCAAATGTTTTTCACGCTTGGAAAACCTCAAAATTCACAACAGATCTCATACAGGTAAGTACAATAGGTCCTTATATGTCAGACACTAGTTATTTAAATATTTTAAGTAATTAATGAATTTTAAATCAAACATTTCTTATTCCTAAAAAAAATTATATTTATCGTGCATACTCGTGTATAGTGCGAGTTTTAGAATTATTGTTTTACGTAAAAAAAAAAAGGGGGGGGTCGCATTATACCCTTAATCTTTTTGAAGATGTTAAACTCAAACATATTTGGTAACCGGTATTATTTTAATACATGCAAAAAATCAAGGGTTCGTGCTATACATAAAGTCAGTACGTACATATGGTAGCTGGTGTATGTGTTTCAGTAGAAATTCCTAATTTCTCTTAAAGAGTGAAATAAACATCTCCCAGCCTAGTTACTTAAAGTCTTAAGAAAATGAGCTTCTACTGGATTCTCATAGTTTAGTTGTAACAGTCAGACAGTTAAGTGCCATACATGATACACGCTTTAGGCGACCATGTCTCGAAACTGGGCAGAAGATTATCCCGCAGTAGGTTACCATTTCTTTCTGCGGTAGACTGGTGACAGCCAAGGCTATAGAAGCCAATCTGTCCTGTTATTTAACCCGTAAATGAAGGGCAGAGACGGATTAATACCTTTCTCAAGGGTATTTGTGCGTAAGTGAATGCAAGGAATTCAACACGTCTCTCCAAATTCTCATTCAGAGTCAATATCCACTGCCCCACAACACACATAAGCTTATTTTGAAGGTGTTTTTTTAAAAATGCAATACTGGCTCGACTCTTGTCGAAAGACTCATTGAATAAGAATTTCATTTTCTAGGCCAGTCGATGTTAACCAAGCAAGGAAAAAAAAAACATACTTACAAACAGCAGAGATATCTACTCAAACACGAGTACTCCTTGAATATATTTATATTAATTACATAGTCATTCCGTCAGTAATATCTTCTATTTTATTATGTCTTTCTGGGCGCGGTAGTAGGGATTGAACCTTTCTGCCAATTTTTTTTAGCTTGTTACAGATAGCAACTGAGTGGAATTCTGACAAAATGGCATTTGCCAAGAAAGTACATTCGAAGCCGAGACGTGATATTAGATTCCTTCATGTGTAAGAAGGAAAAAAAAAATGCATCCACTGACGATGGCTGAATGCTTACAGAGAGCTAACAGTAGATGTGAGCACAGTTATTTGGTACACAATGCGTGTTAGCAGTCGCGACAGAGATGTGTACAATAGGCTCTTGTTTATCTCTGACGATAAATGCATTGCCAACAGTGTGGCGTGTGGAAAAATAGTTTCAAAGCCGAAAACTTGCACTATACAACAATCATTCTACATATCTGCTGTAGTTTCAATGGAAATAAACAGGAGTCATGACTTTCAGAATATCCTCATTCTCTCTCTGTGTAATATATATATATATATATATATATATATATATATTTCAAATGAAAGCAGTACTGACTGCTCAGTCAATGAATACCAAATGTTTCCTTATAGGGAAATACTGTATCAAATATGATACGAATGGCCCTAGAGGGTTAACCAAGACGAGATATCCGTAGATTTGGAGAACAGAATGGTAACACTAATCCCCAAAGAATATAGCAGAACATTCTCTGAAAGATACTTGGGTCGACAGATGCCTAAACAAAACCGGAGAGCACAACAGGCGAAAGGTGATGAGGATATTAGTTTGGCTGTAAAATAATATAAATAATTCGTCATCCAAGAAATTTAGAAATGAATAATGCCATCTGAATTTTCACAAAAGCTAAAACTGAATCTTTTTCCTTTTTTACTTATTTTTAGGCGAAAAACCTTACTCATGTCCGGTGCCTGGATGCAACAAAGCTTATTCAAACTCCAGCGACCGGTTCAAGCACGTGCGCACCCACCAAGAAAAGAAACCGTACGTTTGCAAGATGCCCGGATGTAGCAAACGCTATACAGACCCAAGCTCATTGCGCAAACATGTGCGTACGCATGGTCACTATTTCCGGCGAGAGAATCGCCACGTCGGTTATCATAAACCGTTATCGAACGTGAAACCCGTCCGACTCCAACTCCACGACCTCTCTAAGCTACAGGCTATCGCCAGATTGGAATCGTCTTCAGTTACCCCCGTGCAAAGCTCGTGGACAGAGACTTCTGGTTATCGCAGTAATGATAATTGTTTAGACTCGCATTCATCGCCGTCTATTTTCTCAATTCCCATGAGATATCCAGTTAACGCCGTGCCAAAAGGCAAGAACAATATTACATCTTTCAGAACCTGTAACCAGATTGCGTCAACAAATTTGCACTATACTAGCCCGTACGTTACAAACCCTCAAGAGATTCCTTTAGATTTATCCTTAAAAATGATGGACAGTTCATAATCCTCGGACGTGTCCGTCTTAAGTGGGAAAGAGGCTTGCAATTGAGAAACCGATTTCGTATGTAACAACAAAATGACACAAAAAAAAAAAAAAAAAGAAAAAAAGAAAAAGAAAATAAAAAGCTTTCTCTGTTACTTAGTTTACAAGATGTAAAGTTTCAAGCGAATAGCCTGGACAGGACAACGTGACATTCACGAAACAAGACAGACAATATATTTTTACTAAAAGTTTACGGACGCCATTTGTAGTACTGAAAACATGTTTTGCTATCATAAATAAACTCAATTCATTTAGCTTGTTGCAGCTTGCTTTTTCGTTAGCAAAAACAGTACTTTCTGGTTTATTGGGACAACTGAAAATGGTACACCTAAGGGACTGTGCTGTTTATGCATGAAAAAATATAAAATTAAAATAAAAGGTATTTTTAGTGTTACTATAACGCTATGTATAGTAAGGAACAAACACTTTCGTTTCTAACTGGTTAAAAACTAAACTTATTAAAACATTAAATCCGTATTTCAGATTTAATAACAGTTCATTACCATCATTTAGCAGATAATACTTTGCCATACTCAGCCAGAAAGTGAGTCGGCAATCATTTTTTTTTTATGTGCTATGTCCTGAATGGACACCAGGCAATCATGGTCCTTTACATCCACTTTGGTTTACGATGGCTCGAATAAACGGCGAGTCAAATAAGCAAAAGAAATTACGAATATACTTATAGTCGTTGATGATTGGACCCAAATAAGCGGACGTTCCAATTAACCGGAATTCACTCGGCTTCTGATTTTATTTGAATTTCTTTGATAAAATATTGCCAAATTATTCATGTTTGATTATAGAATGACTATCTCAGACACGCAATAAAAAGCAAACTGAAGATCAAAGAAATATGTAGAAAAAAATTAATCATTCCCGATCTTGCATAAAAAACAAACAAAGAATAAAGATAAATACTAGTTCAAATGATTCAGTTTCTTTGCATTTCTTCTTCCAATTCTTCATCGATATCTTTTTCGATTTAGATAAAAGATATACAGGGTGCCCATAAAGTCCGTGTGCGATTTAGCTCATCGTAATTTGTGGTCATCATTTTCATGTTGATTCTTTGTAATCCACCCCCTACCCCCCCCCAAAAAAAAATCATGCAAAGTAACTTTAAATACATTAAGTGAAAGATATTAAAGTGAAATTTTGGGTTTGTGATTAGTGGCGATTGTGGAACTCTGAAAGTTTGATGGGGTACTTAGTGGCCGAGATTTTTCTGAGTAGAAGGGGCACAAACTCAAGCAGCCGATTCTCTTCAGATTGGAAAAAATTAACTGACCAATTCTTTCACTCAGCCATAAATCACTGATTGATAATGCATCTACATATCAGGTTGATGGTATCTATTCTCCTTAAAAGGCTAAATAAAAAAGAAAACGCAGAGGAAAAGTGCTGAAGATCAAACCTTCGAAGTCAGATTGATTAGATTCATAAATTTTTTGAAGCGTATAAAAGTGTGTGTGTGTGTGTATGTGGAAGGGGCTTGGTCCCTTCTGCCCAACCCCGAATCGCCACGGTTTGTGATTTATGCTAGTTTGTTTTATTTACGCTGTGCATTTTTAGTCAATCAAAATGCACTAAAATGTAGAATTATAACTCCAATTCAATTCATATCTAACCATTTGTTATTAATCATTGGCCGACAGACGTGGTCAGGAATGGCGGTTCTTTCGTATAATGAAGAAGCGGCTCATTTTATAACGTGGAGAATAATCTAAGCGGTCAGCTTAAGATCAATTAATTGTTTAAATAGTAAATTATTCCATACGAGTGGGCCGGGGCCGTCTGAAATGACGGAAACATTTATTGACGTACCTTCTATTGATAAAGACATAAGAAATAAAAACAAATAAAATAATACAAACCCAGAGCGTGACAGGATAGAAATATATATATTTTTTAATCATATCACCCCGAGCAAGGCGGTAACGCCACTGATGTGCAGGGGGTTACATAAGAGTAAAAATATTAGATAGAAGAGCGTGAAGAGAAAGACTAACCAGTTAGAAAGGAGCAAGAGAAGGATGGGAATACAGGTGAGATGACAATTGCAAAGGTGGAGAGAAAGGAAAGGATATACAGGGTGGTGAAGAAAGAACTAGAGTCAAGTGGTTAAGAGATGAATATTGATATTGCATTTATATTCCTGGAAGTTGCAGCAGTCAGGAATACAAGAATATGGAAGTGAGTTCCACAGGCGGGAAGTGCGAGAAAAGAAGCTGTAGAAGTAGAATTATCGCCTGCATTTGGTTGATCGAACTGTTAATGGGTGAGACCCAGTTGCCAGTCTGGTTGCACGTGTAAACACCTGTTGCAGAGGCACCAGTGACTTAAGTTCGTTGAAGCAGAAGCTATGAAAGTATAGAACAGACAAAGGGAAGCCACACCCCGTCGGTGGGCAAGTGGCTGGAGTCGAGCCGCCAAGTCGGTACCTATCACATTACTGATTCTCCTTTGGAGCCTGTCAAGAACACTGAGATGAACATATATATATATATATATATCTGTTCATGAAATGACTGACGCCATTTCGGTCGGGTTTCAGTCCTGAGTAAAAAAAACAATCGGAGTCTAACCGTACTGATGAGCTGTGATACGGCGAAACATCTGTCTGCTGATGACATTATATATATAAAGCTGTAAATTAATAGAATCAACTATGGATACTGTAGGAATGTCCTAAAATGTTTGTAAAAACAGTTTTTTTTATGCTTTAACACGTGCATGACCATGACATCACAATATATAAAAAAAGTTCAATTTTGGATAATTTTCACGATCTAATGAACGCTAGCAATTTTTCAACAGTTATATTTGAAGCAGAAAAAAATTACCGTAATTTTAGCGATACAGATTTCCGGTTATTTTTTGTTACCATAACTCACCCCTGAATATGATCTCGGAAAGAGATTGAAAGTACTTGGGTACATTGAGAAATGAATGATAATAACATCTGTCAACGTTACAGCTCATTTCTGACATCTTTCAAGTGTAATACGCGAAAGATTGTCTGCTTATTTTTAATAAAATCTGTTCATACTCACAGATAATGTTTGCAATTTATTTAATCTGACATGTCTAAAAGAAAATTTGCTGCCTAAATACAAATATATAAGGATGTAAATAAGTGTGTGTGTGTGTGTGTGTATATATATATATAAAATGAATTGTTTGAACATTATTTTTTTATCGATACTCGTATTTAAGTAGATGTTCTGTTTTTAATGAAACAGTATTATATATTTATTTCTACCGGCCTGATTATTTACGATAAATTTTTATTACGAAAACGTGTGCCATTCGGCAGGATACGAACCTGCGACCCCTATCTATATAGAGGAAGCTACCATTTGATCTGGTAACGGTTTAGACCTCTCGACCACGAATAGCCTCCAGTCTAAACGAGGTTTTTATCAAGCCTATATAACACAATTTTCGATCCATCGTAAACAAACATATCTGCTCTGAAATGAAATAAAAATTTATCGTAAATAATCAGGCCGGTAGAAATAAATATCTAATACTGTTTCATTAAAAACAGAATATCTACTTAAATACAAGTATCGATAAAAAATAATGTTCAAACAATTCATTTCAAATTGTCGGTTGCTTATAACCAAGTTTCGTTAAAATTCGTTGATTTCCGTATATATATATATATATATATATATATATATATATATATACATACACTGTAATGGTTGTTACAATGTTTTCAAATTCATAGTATCACTACACAAAAAATTTATGTTTCGAAGCCAGCCCTTCTGTTTTTGGCTTCATCCTCAGGTGATTATGAATTTAAAAACATTGTAACAACCATTACAGTGTAACGCTCTACATTTGTATCGAGCACTCTTTATAAAAGTAAATGCATGAACAAAAAGGTAAACAAACGTACGAGTTCGACAACTCAGTTACAATATATATATATATATATATATAAAAATCAAAATAATAACTAAATAGACTGTAAGTATGTAGGCCGTAAATTTATACTAAGATAAACCTTAAAAAAAAAACCACTAACAAACAGAACCTAATTCTGTTACCATCCGGTTCACTGAGGCGTCGGATAAATGGGGAGAAAAAAAAGAAATCCGCGGAAGAAGAACAAAACATTCAATACTCCGCAGTAAAGGAAAAAAAACCCCAAACGGAACCAACCACAAGAAAAAGTGCTCGATACAAAGTACAAAAAAAAGATATACAAAAATAGAGCAAAGACACACAAAAAAATCTAAAGCGAGCCAAAACCTACCGCGGTTTCACACTACGGATCGTCAGGGCAAAGCCTTTGCCCTGACGATCCGTAGTGTGAAACCGCGGTAGGTTTTGGCTCACTTTAGATTTTTGTATATATATATATATATATATATTGTAAGTGTGTGTGTGCGTGCATCATTTCACTTCAAACAAGACAGAAATGCCACAGGTGAGCAGGGGTTACAGTGAAAGATAAAAGCTACAAGGGACGTCGAAAAGATAAGAGATGGATGGGAATCAAGGAGATAGAAGATGGCAATTGGCGTTGCAATTAATCTTTTGGAGATTGTAGCTGTCAAGGAAGCAAGCGAATGGAATTGAGTTCCACAAACGGTAAGTGCAAGAAAAGAAACTGTTAGAGTAGAAGAGGCGGTAGATAGCAGTCTAGTAGCAGGAATAAATATATGTGGTCGGAATACCAAGATAAAAAAAGTTCGTCAGAGCAGTTGCCAAGGACATGCTTATAGAAAAGACAGAAAGAAGCCACGTCTCATCGGTGAGAAAGTAACTGAGGACAGGCTGCCAAGTCAGGATTAATTATATTGCCTTTGGATTTTATAAAGAACTTCAATATATATATATATATATATATATATATATATAGCAGGAGCATCCAATATGGCAATAGTATTCAATCCACGGACGGAAGGCAGATTTATAAATTCGTTTAAATTTACGTATTCCTATTCAAATCGTCACAGTATTTCGTCCTACTTTTCGCTTCTTTTCAGCTAAATTATGTATTTCTGCCATAAAAAAAACCCACTTCGGTTTTTA